>CAUYPK010099129.1:0-34997 GCA_963574355.1 Loris lydekkerianus
CTCACGGTTGCCGGCGTGATTAGGTTGATCGAACACACGCAGCCACTTGCCAGTTTTCCACTGTTTTTGTCTTCCTCCTGGGGTCCAGAAGTCCCTTGCTGGCTCCCTGTATCCTCAAAGGGATGATCATAGGCAGATCCCGCCAGCCAGAGATGTCTGGAGTCTTGTCTCCCCAGATTCGCCAAGCCCAGTTACAGGGAAGCTGTTACTCAGCCGCCATTTTTAATCCACTCCTTTCAACTTATTTTGATATTGGTATTAAGAATTGTGTGTATGACTTTCTCTTCCCCTAAGTGGCCTGAGGTGATCTGTGAAAATGATTCGCTATTCACTTGACCCAGAAAACCCCACAAAGTCATGCAAGTCATGAAGCTCAAATCTTCATGTTCACTTTAAGAACACATGTGAAACTGCCCAGGCCATCAAAGCTATGCATATACAAAAAGCCACCAAGTATCTGAACGATGTCACTTTAAAGAAACAATGTGTATCTTTCCGACCTTACAGTGGTGGAGTTGGTAGGTGTGCCCAGGCGAAACAGTGGGGCTGGACACAGGTTTGGTGGCCCAAAGAGTGCTGAATTTTTGCTGCATATGCTTAAAAATGCAGAGAGTAATGCTGAACTTAGGGGTTTAGATGTAGATTCTCTGGTCATTGAGCATATCCAAGTGAACAAAGCACTCAAGATGCGTCGCCGAACTTACAGAGCTCATGGTCGCATTAACCCATCCAGGAGCTCCCCTGCCACATTGAGATGATCCTTACTGAAAAGGAACAGATTGTTCCCAAACCAGAGGAGGAGGTAGCAAAGAAAAAAAAGATATCCCAGAAGAAACTGAAGAAACAAAAACTTATGGCACAGGAATAGATGCAACATCAAATAAATGCAAATAACAAAAAAAAAAAAAAAAAAATTGTGTGTATGGATGGACATTTACAATTTGACAAGTTCTCCTTAGGGAGGTAAACCTAAATAAGATTAGTATTCTTTTTCTGTGGGAAAACAAAACTTGTTAAATGTAATTTTCTGTTTTATTTTTATTCCTTAGTTTTGAAATATATGTCTGGTCAAATGAAAGGGGTGTTGTACAATAATCTAAATAAAATTAACTTAGAAGAAAAAGTCATTTAGTTCAGTTTTTGAGAGATTATATTCCTTTGAATTGGGATGACTAGAAGGTGATTTATACCAAGAAAATGACCATGTCAGAACAAAAAAGGAAATCCTGACATTGGATACAGTGATTTTATCCATTTAAGACATTTGGACTGACTTTTGAGGAAACTTGGGGAATACAAATGATTGTGATTAAGAAAAAATAATAAGTTTCTATTCTCTGGTTCAGTAATTCTTGGCTTTAACAATTATTAATATGCTTTACGTGGAGATAATTTATCAAAGACCTGAAAGCACAAAATATCAGGTATTTTGAAAAACACTATTAATGATTTAAATGATGGCATCCAAATTTGCATTTTTTTACTTGTCCAGAACTTTCTTACAGGTCTGTCTCTCTCTCAGCTTTTTATGATTTACAGGACATTCCTGCCCCCAATGTCCATGTCCTCAATACCCAGAATCTATGAGTATGCCCTGTTAAATCTATGAGTTGACTGTTGAGTAGCAGGGGTAAGCCTGGTTAATGTTTCTTCCCAGGCCTTGCACTTAGCTTCCTTTATGGTCATTATTTCTTCAGAGTGTTTACACTTCATGCGACAAAAGAGATTTTGCAGACGTCATTAAATTAAGGATTCTGAGATGGAAATATTATCCAGGTGAGCAATGTAATTACAAGGTGGATGGGAGACAACAGAGGGTCACAGGAGGAGATATGAAAATGGGGAAGCAGAGAGCTGAATGATGCAGGGCCCTGAGTTAAGGGATGTAGGCAGCCTCTCAGAGAAAAGTTGAGACCCTCCCTCCCCCCAGGCCTCATGAAGGAGCACAGCCCTGCCAGCATCTGGATTTTAGGTCAGAAAGGCTTGTGCAGAACTTCTGACATCTTGAATTTATTAGAATGGCAATGGAAAATTAATAATACAAGTTGGTTTTAGAGGAGTTTTTTTGTTTTGTTTTTACAAGTAGCTTAGTTTGATAAATTTCAGAAAATTTTTACTTTTACCAATTCTAGAGGAGTTAAGAGTCATTGTTAAAAATGAAAGAAGTTGAGGTTTTTGGAGAGGCTGACTTACTGCCTGAGATGAAGCCATGTTGTTTTCTTTTTCTTGACAAAGATGTGTATTTTTTCTGATAGGTAGGGTCGAAAAGAGTACTGTTTGTTTGATGCATGAGTATTGATGATTTCAGTCCTGCCTTTTTTCAAGTCAGCGACATAAATATACCCACATGAAGCTGATGTCTGTCCCAGGATAATGTGTCACTTGCTAATATTTTACAGCATTCCATGATTAAGCTACATTATTTGAAGTTGACTTTTTGTGTGGTGTTTTCTGTAGTATTTGTTCTGTTTCTGTTGCTCATGTTGGCCTATTTTCAGTTTGATATACTACAGCTGCTTGGACAATCTTTCTTTAGATTCTTTAGAATCTTTCCCACCCTATGCAATTGCTTTGCAGTTATCATTACTTCTATGTTGGTAACTCAGTTGTAAATCTGTGTTCTAATATGTCATTTTTAGAGATCATCTTCTTGGAGTTTAGAGGGGGAGCTAATAAAATTGTTCACTGTTCTGATTTATGTTATGGTAATTTTTAAATAGATTATGAACTTCAATTTTATATTGATGCCAGACTGAGTATTCTACTGCAACATACTCTTTGATTCCACTTTTTTTTTTTTTTGGAGACAGAGTCTCATTTTGTTGTTCTTGGTAGAGTGCCCTGGTGTTACAGCTCACAACAACCTCAACTCTTGGGCCTCCCAAGAAGCAGGGACTACAGGCACCCGCCACAATGCCAGGCTGTTTTTTTAGAAATGGGGTCTCGCTCTTGCTCAGGCTTGTCTTGAGCTCAAGCAATCCACCCACCTTGGCCTTCCAAGTGCTGGGATTACAGTTGTGAGCCATCTCTTGAGTGTGCACTGGTGGCCCCTCTTTTTTCTTAATATATAATACATTGTTTTACATATGTATCAAGATTGAGCCAGAGAAAAGGTCTTGGGTCTTACACAGAGTCTTCAACACTTAAAATTATCCAATTGCCCTTAAAAAAGCCAGCAAAAATGATTTTACTTAAAATGTTCTATTAAAAGCTTTTAATAGAATCCAAAGTATATATAGACTCCTGGAGCAAATCTTTGGCACTGTATCCTTAAAAGGAAAGAAAGTAAGCTGCTAGATTGCTGTCAATGCCTTGTATGTCCTTGGTTAACTCTATATGCTATTCTTACCTGGGATGTGTATGTTACTATGAAAACTGCAGAATCTTTCACTCCATATACATTCTTCCTTTTTTTTTTTTTTTTTTGAGACAGAGTCTCACTATGTCGCCTTCAGAAGAGTGCGGTGGTGTCACAGCTCACAGCAACCTCAAACTCTTGGGCTCAAGTGATTCTCTTGCCTCAGCCTCCCAGGTAGCTAGGACTACAGGTGCCCGCCACAACATCTGGCTATTTTTAGAGACGGTGTGTCTCTCTTGGCTCAGGCTGATCTTGGACCGGTGAGCTCAGGCAATCCACGAGCCTCAACCTCCCTGAGTGCTAGCCTTACAGGCGTGAGTCACCATATGTGGCCTCCATACACATTCTTGATAGTGGATTTACTTCCTACTCGAAGTAGTTTATATTATAAATAACTAAGTGATTATTTATTTATTTATTAATTATTATTATTATTTTGTAGAGACAGAGTCTCACTTTATTGCCCTCAGTAGAGTGCTATGGCATCACAGCTCACGGCAACCTCCAACTCCTGGGCTTAGATGATTCTCTTGCCTCAGCCTCCGGAGCAGCTGGGACTACAGGTGCCTACCACAACACCTGGCTATTTTTTTGTTGCAGTTTAACCAGGTCCAGGTTTGAACCTGCAACCCTTGGTATATGGGGCTGATGCCCTACCCACTGAGCCACACGCGCCGCCCATAACTGAGTTATTTTTAGCACCATGAAAGTAGTATTCGGGTAGTTTTTGTCTTATTTTTCAAGAATTTCAAGATTTTTTCTTCTTGTGATTTTGGAACACTGGATGTAAAATAACATTTTATGTTATGATTTTTAAGTGAATTGAGGGGGGTTTTCAGGAATAATAAGATTCTAATCTGTAGGAAGCACATACATACACTTTTCACCCCTTATCTTTGTAGTGTTAAGTGAGCTGGCCAGTTTAGTCTGGAATTTGAAAGAACTTCCTGACATCTGGAGTAGAAAAAGAAAGCTTCCAGGAATGAGTGTGTCTATTAAGGCAAGTGGTGGTGATGGCAGAAATAGAACCTCAGCAGTATTCTGCTTCCCTTTAGTATGTCTAAGACATAATTCCTAGCTTTCAGAAATGATTGATTACACAAGCTTGTCAAGTAGTAAGGTGCCTTTTTAAGCTGAGAAAGGGAATATGTCAGGTGATCTTGATTATATGATGCTGACATTTGAATATACATCACTGATTTAGAAGAGACTTTCATTTTTAGAAAAGTACTGTATTAAATGAACATATTGAATTATGAAATCCAGATATATCTTTTAAATCAAATATATAAAAGGATGTGTTTCAACTCTAGAATTGTTGCAGTCTGAACTATAAAATAACTTTAAAAAATTTTGTTAAACTATGCACATGGATAAAAAACCCAAGTACAATTTATGAAGGGTTTATAAAGCAGTGCAGTAGTTTCCTCTGTACCTCCAGTCCTGTGCAGTGACAACCACTTTTTTCCCCATCAGTCTTTTATAATGAGAAATTTCAAAATCTGTATAAAAGTTAGAAGTCTAATAATAACATTGAACAACACATGCCTTTGACCTAGATTTTCCATTTTGTACTTTGTCATATTTTGTGTCCCTGTCCCTTACTTAGATTCTTTTTCCGAACCATTTGAGAGCTACAGACATCATGATACCTCAATATATATTTACTAAGAACAAGGACCGTTTTCCTTCGTAAGCATACAGTGTATCCATTAATTCTCCATTCCTCCTTCTCCCATCTCCTGACTACCACCATTCTTTTGCAAACCTCATCCAGGAAATTTAATACTGAAAGTAATATTTGACTTGAGCGTGTCACTCAATGGTTAGGGTGCCAGCCACATACACTGAGGCAGGCGGGTTTGAACCCCGGCGGGGGCTTGCTAAACAACAATGACAACTGTAACAAATAGCTGGACATTGTAGTCTTAGCTACTTGGAGGGCTGAGGCAAGAGAATTGCTTAAGCCCAAGAGTTAGAGGTTCCTGTGAGCTGTGATGGCAGGGCACTCTACCGAGGGTGACATGAGACTCTATCTCAAAAAAAAAAAAGGTATATTCAGTTTTACCAGTGTTTTCAGTAATTACTGTGGCCCCAGCCCTGTTCAGTCAAGGATTGTACATCGTGTTTGTTTTCTCATTAGTCTCCTCTTATCTGTGACAGTGCAGATCTGTTAATGTTTTTTGTTTTTTTATTTACTTTTTCATGACATCAGCATTTTTTTTTTTTTTTGAGACAGAGTCACCCTCAGTAGAGTGTTGTGGCATCATAGCTCACAGCAACCTCAAACTCTTGGGCTTAAGTGATCCTCTTGGCTCAACCTCCCAAGTAGCTGGGACTACAAGTGCCTGTCAAATCTGCCTGCCCGGCTATTTTTAGAGGTGGGAGTATTGCTCTTGGCTCAGGCTGGTCTCCAACCCATGAGCTCAGGCAATCCACCAGACTTGGCCTCCCAGAATTCTAGCATTACAAGTGTGAGCTGCTACACCTGGCCTGACATTAACATTTTCAAAGAGTCTAGTTTTGCAGAATGATCTTAAATTTGGCTTTGTAGGTTTCCTTGTGATTAGAGTCTATTTAAATGTTTATCTTTTTTAGGGAGGGGAGAATACTATATGGGTGATATTATTTGAGGCAGCACCTCAGATACTTCTGAATAATGTCCTTGTATCTTTGTCTTCTTTTTTACAATTTAGTTAAGGTAAAATATACATATTAAATGTACATATTACTCATATTATAAGAGCAAAATATATTTTACTCATTTTTATGTATATATGTTAATGGCATTAAGAGTATTATCATTGTGTTGCAACTGTTACCACCATCATCCATCTCTGGAACCTTCTTCATTTTGTAGAACTGAAACTCTGTACCGTTAACTTCCCATTCTTCTACCTTCCATCTCCTGACAACTACCATTCTACTTTCTACAAACCTCATGTAAATGGAATCACATGGTATTTGTCTTTTTGCAACTTGCATAATGTTGTCAAGGTTAGGCTTGTTATGACCTATGTAAGAATTTTTTTTTTCTTTTTAAGACCAAATAATATTCCATTGTGTATGGTTTGTGGGGCTATGAGTTTTTGCTGAAGCTGTGAACTTTGTCTTGCAGTGGCAAATTATGGGGTTGTAGGGTCTTTGTTTTGTGCTGCTAGCTGGAGACCTTATCATGGTGGACTAGATTATTTTTTAACATCTTTTCTAATTTGATGATGGTTTTCTGATTTAATTCAGTATTTTTGTCTAGAAGAGTTAATGGAATATAGTGGAGTATAAATGGAGTATAATACAGTAATACAGGTTATGAAGTTTTTCCTTTTATCTTTCCTTCTCTAACATCACCTTTTAAAATGTTCACTTACACTCTACTTTTCTTATGAAAGAAGGTGGGCTAGATTATTAAGTGTTTCCAGGCCTACTTGAGATGTATAATTCTGAGAGTCTAAAATTTGGTTTCAAATTCTGCCACTCAGTTTATGTGGATGCTTGTAGGGTTATGAGCAAGCAAGGATAACTTGGTAATGTAGCAAGTAAAATTTTTATTTTGAAGTAAGAGATGCTTTTGGACTTGATTTCAGTGGTGATTGTGGTTTTGACATATACTGTTTTATATATGTATGAGTTAAATACATTTTTTGAACCCTAGATTTTTAAGAAGCATAATTTCCTCTTAGTCGAATATTTTGGTGGTATTCTAAGTGACCTTTGTAATTTGAACTCATGTTCATCTTTTTCAAGCCATTAACATTTGTCCTCATCTCTGATCACTTGTCCCCAAAATAACTTTGTGACATATCTCTTTAAGTCCTTCTGTCATACTTTCAAAGTAATTGTTCCTGCTCAGCAGGATCTTCTTTGTTACGAATGTGTAAGTTCAGGTTTTTTTTTTTTTTTTTTTTTTTTTTTTTTTTTTTTTTTTTTTTAATAACTTTGGGGTTTTATATTTCTACAGCAGTTGGGTTGCTGACAGTCTGATCAAAGCAGTAAAGGAGTCAAGAGCTCTAATGTATAAACTATATTTGACATAGTTTGAACTTTTTCATTTGTTTAAAAGGCCTTAATCAGACTATTTGACTTACCTTATTGAATCTTTTATTTTCCTAAAGAGATTGTTTTAATAACGGACAGTGAGTAGATAATTGGATAGAAGCTACTTTTGATATAGTATAGATTAACTTTAAGAATTTATTTCCAATTTTTCCATTTCTTTTGGTTTTTCAAAATGGTTATTCTGTAGCGTTGTTAGGAATAGAAATGGTAGATCTTGTTGGTTATTATGTGACATGTGTAACTTAGGAGGTAATTTGTTTGATATGCTCAAACTGTATCTGAAAATGGTCCTTGTGTTTATGCCTACTTTGAGATATACTTAACAATGTTGGAGTTATTCTATTTAAAAAGCAACTCATATTTGAGTATTGAAAGAATTTGCTGTGAATATCCAAGCCTGGTTCATGATTAAACTGTAGCCAAATGGTAACAATATAAAGAAAAGTATTACTGGCTGGTGTTTTCTTTTAATATGCAAAACTAGTTAAGTTAAATTCTGGGTAGAGGAAAGTTATCTAAGATTTTGTAGCCAGCCACATCTGCGTCTTTCTACTGACCGTGGTAAAGGACGTTCTGAACATTACCACTTAAAACTAACTTTTCTCTTTAAGGGTTCGTGAAATTGTGCCAGCTGACTCCAGGTCCACCCTGACCCCACAGCATAAACCCTGCTGTGATGTCACAGCTACCATAGAACTCCAGGGTAGTGTTGAGCTGGCCCATGTGAGCTCAGGTAAGTCCTGGCTTTTTTTTTACCATTTGGCATTTTTTTCAAAGTTAGTTACCATTATTATGTTATAAAGGAAAATAAGGCAAAACTTTGAAAACTGTGCCATATATGGGGGAAAAAATAAGTCTGTTTTCTAAACATTTATGAGCCAGCTCCATAGTCTAACCCACGGAGTTCCATAGTAGCTGTGAGTCCCCAGTGAGTTACTGACCTGTGGTTTCAAAATACTCTACTCCTGGCCCAGCTTACAAAACAATGAGGGTTTTTTTGTTTTGTTTAACTTTGTAGGTAATAGTTTTTATTCACTCTTCCGTGTTTTCAAAGTGTATCAGCACTTTCCTTTTCTGTTATTCTGTGTCCCTATTTAGTTGTGCTTTTTATTTAGTCAGTTTTGAACATATAATGTGCAGGTTTTATAATTTTAATCTTCTAAAAGTGCCTTCAGGTGTTCTTGTATTTGCTTTTGTAGCATAAAGGAGAAAGGGACAGAAAATATATGTTTGTTAAATTTTCATAAAAAGTATTAAGAGAAAGATGCTTCAGTTACTCTTGGAGGCATTGGGAGATGTCAGTAACTTAAAAGCAAGAATATGTTCTTTTTTTATCTTCTCCTGGAACTTTTCAGTTTTATTCCTGGCCTTTGTTCTATACCAGTGGTTCTTAATCTCCCTAATGCCGTGGCCCTTTAATACAGTTCCCGTGGGTCTCTACCCACAGGTTGAGAACTGCTGTTCTATACAGTAAGATGTTAGCACTTTCATTTATTTGCTATCTTTTCCTGCCTACCAACTCCTCTGCCTTCTTTCTGTTTTCCTTAAATCTTCTGATATTCAAAATGTAGTGTTATATGAGGAACCCAAAGGTATTTTGTAAATCTTTATTTTTTATTTTTGGTATATACTATGATGCCTTTCCCCCTCCCCTAAGTAGGAAACATGTGGTAGCTAAACTTTTAATTATATGATGGACCAAGTTGTGTTGAATACCATGCCTTCAGTGAAAACCTCTCTATGAGGAAACTGTCTTAATTATATCAGTAATTCTCTTAGAGCAGTGTGTAATACAAACATAACAAAAATTTGGGCAATTCAGTGACATTCTCATGATTTGTAATAAGTTTGCTAGTCTCTCTCTCTTTTTTTTATTGTTGGGGATTCATTGAGGGTACAGTAAACCAGGTTACACTGATTGCTTTTGTTCGGCAAAGTCCCTCTTGCAATCATGTCTTGCCCCCAGAAGATGTGGCACACACCAAGGCCCCACCCACCTCCCTCCTTCCCTCTCTCTTCTCTTCCTTTCCCCATCCTCTTCCTTTCCCCATCCTCTTCCCTTCTTTCTCTCTCTGCTCTCCCCTTGCCCCACTCCCACCTTGTCCTTAATTGTCATTAATTGTCCTTATATCAAAATTGAGTACATAGGATTCATGCTAAATTTACTAATCTTTATAGCTGAAAATTTACCAGTTACTGAAACTATGAGCTCTTAATTACGGTTAGTGAAAATAATGGAGTTATATATTCCCCAAACATTACCAAATAGAGTAATTTTCTTTTAAATATTATTTTGTGCCTTTACAAAATATGTATTTTCATGCTCTGGAAAGATCACAGAATTTTGTGCAGAGATTGAGAATAGGTTCTCTTCTTTTGTCCTTAAGTCCTTCATGCTGAGGAATGGGCAATATACCTGTGTCTGCATTTTAATGTAGAGCATGGGAGAGAATGTATTAGGTTAATTAGACATCCTGGTTGTGTGTAGCAGCTTCATTGACATAGAATTCATATACCATGCAAGTCAAGTTCCAGTTTTTTATATATATATCTATATATACAGATATAGATATATATATATATTTTTTTTTCTCCCTTTTTGGCCGGGGCTGGGTTTGAACCCGCCACCTCTGGGATATGGGACCCGGCGCCCTACCCCTTTGAGCCACAGACACTGCCCTCCAGTTATATTTTTAAAAAGCACTTAATAAGAGGGCAGGATCGGTGCTAACTCATTCTTTCAAAGCACAGTTTGCTAACTTTGTTGTGCTGTTTGTGTCCCCTGCCTCACACCAATTGTGCTAATTAACATCTAATTGCAAAAATCCCTCAGAAATGTTGGAGGGGAAATTTTAAGAATTTCTAAGATAAGATTCTTGTAGACTTCAGCTGTGTGGTTGGTTAGCTAAAAAATAATGACTGATTTGAGCATCTCTCCTTCTCATAACCGTAAGAAGGAAATCATTTGGTGTTTAGTCTTTGGGAAACAGAAAAAAAATATGTATGGGGCAGTGCCTGTGGCTCAAAGGAGTAGGGCGCCAGCCCCATATGCCGGAGGTGGTGGGTTCAAACCCAGCCCCAGCCAGAAACTGCCCAAAAAAAAAAAAAAAAAAAAAAAAAAAGGTATGAATATATACAAACATATACATGCATCCACATACATACACATACATGGTTACAGATCTTCCTACTTGTCTTTTCAGGTAAATTGATCAGATTCATAGGGATTGATGTTTGGAAGTGCTTAGAACATTACTTAGTTATTTATATAAAGCTTTTTGGAGAGAGAGTCTCACTCTGTCACCCTGTCACTCTCTCTTTTTTTTTTTTTTTGAGACAGAGTCTCACTTTGTCACCCTAGGCATAGTGCCGTGGTGTCACAACTCACAGCAACCTCAAACTCTTGGGCTCAAGCTGTTCTTTTGCCTCAGCCTCCCAAATACCTGGGACTATAGGTGCCCCCTACAACACCCAGCTGTTTTTAGAGGTAGAGTCTGGCTCTTGCTCAGGCTGGTCTCGAACTCCTGAGCTCAAGCAATCCACCCCCCTCGGCCTCCCAGAGTGCTAGGATTATAGGCATGAACCACCGTGCCTGGCCTATAAAGAAATTTTATAAATATATAGTGTTTTTAGATTAAAGCTAAAAACTGTAAAAGGTATAAGTGATAGTGCATGTACCTGGAAAAATAGTTAATGGCTTTGATAGGACAGAAGGGAAAAGTAGTTGCCTTCATATTGAAATACTATAGAAGCAAAAGAAGATGAGTGGGGATGCTTAGTGTTTTGTTTTGTTTTGTTTTGTTTTTTTAATTGAGACAGGGTCCCACCCTATGCCCCTGAGCAGAGTGCAGTGGGCGTGGTAGCTCACCACAACCTCAGAGTCAGGGTGCCAGTGCCTCAGCCTCCGGAAGCCGCTGGGATTACAGGCGCTCGCTGCTGCCCCTGGCTGGGTTTTTCCATTTTTTTTTCATGAGTGGGGTCTCACTGTTGCTCAGGCGAGTCTTGAACTCCTGAGCTCAAGCAATTCTTCCTCCTCAGGCTCCCACAGTGCTGGGATTACAGGCGTGAGCCACAGTGCCCGGCGGGATGCTTAGTTCTAAATTAAAATAAACTTGATTATTATTTAAAAAGTTATGGGCTATATCAGATTATACTTAATTATTCATTAAACAGATTAAATGGGCTGGTAGCTCACACCTGCAATTCTAGCATTGTGGGAGACCAAGGCAGGAGGATTGCTTGAGGGTTAGAAGTTCAAGACCAGCTTGAGCAAGAGGGAGACCCCAGCTCTACTAAAATTAGAAAAATTAGTGTGATGACATATGCCTTGTAGATGTACTCTTTGCTACTTGGAGGCTGAGGCCAGAGTATGGCTTGAGACCAGATTGAGATTGCAGTGAGCTATGATGATGCCACTGTCCTCTATTCTGGGCAACAGAGCAAGACTCTGTCTTTATAAAAAACAGACAAGTTTTGAGTTCTTTGTGTACTCGAACAAACTAGAAGTAGAAAACTCTTCAACCATAGATTTGTTTATAATTCAAGTAGCACTTTCTGGTCTATTCTCAAGGTTTGCCCTCTTGAGAAGGTTTATCCTCTTTGTCTCAAGCCAGGGCATTGCTCCTCATAATGATGTTTTGAAGCTCTCCATAATGGGGTGGGGGTTTTATGGCTGAACTTGTATTATATACATAGTAAGAAATGTATTAACCTACATTGCTGTGAAAATAAAACTTCCTGTAAGAAGGCAGGGCATTCTTATTTAACATAGGCTCTTAAACCTTGAAAAAATGTATATGCAGCCGGGCCCTGTGCCTCACGCCTGTTAATTTCAGTACTAGGGGAGGCCCTAGGTGGCTTGTGCTCATAAGTTTGAGACCAGCCTGAGCAAGAGTGAGAACCCATCTCTAAAAAAAAATAAATAAATAAAATAAAAACAGCCGGTTATTGTGGCGGGTGCCTATACTCTTACTTGGGAAGGTAAGGCAAGAAGATTGCTTCAGCCCAAAAGTTTGATGTTGCTGGGAGCTATGACACCAGGGCACTCTACTGGGGGCAAGTCAGTGAGACTTTGTCTCAAAAAAAAAAAAAAAAAAAAAAAAGTATATTTATTTGGGAGGGGAGGTGGTCATTTTTCTGGGAAGATGATTTAGATTTGCAGAAAGGATCTGTACGACTTCAGAGTTTTAAAACTTTTGAAGCTGGCCTTTTATAGATTACAAATAGGATTTAAAAGTGTCATTTTAAATATGAGTTATTTATTTATTTATTTATTTATTTATTTATTTAGGCCGGGTCTGGGTTTCAGCTTACCACCTCTGGCATATGGGGCTGGCACCCTACCTCTTTGAGCCACAGGCGCCGCCTTATTTATTTATTTTATTTTTAGACAGAATTTTACTCTCTCTTTCTCTGGATAAGGTGCTGTGGTGTCCTAGCTCACAGCAGCCTCAAACTCTTAGGCTCAAGAGATCCTCTTGCCTCAGCCTCCCGAGTAGCTGGGACTGCAGGTGTCTGCCACAGCACCTGGCTGTTTTTAGAGATGGGAGTCTTACTTTTGCTCAGGCTAGTCTAGAACTCCTGATCTCATGCAGTCCCCCTTCCTCAGCCTCTCTGAGCGCTAGGAATACAGACGTGAGCCACCACGCCTGGTCAGGAGTTATTTTTTTATTGTCCTGTGTTTTTCATAATTGCCTAGCATGGTGTTTTGTATTGTCATGAGCATTCAGTAAATGTGGGAATTAAATTGTCATTTTTAAGTCTTGTTATCTTTAATAACGGTGGGAAATTGTTGCATTATACCAATCTGTAACACTCTTATGTAATTCCTGATTCAAGATGGCAATTAAAAATTCTTTTTAGGAAGCATACTGAGAATATTTTTTAGTATTAGTATTTTACCCAACAAATTTTTCCGATTTAATTTAGGAAACACTTAAAATTATTTGGTCTTGCTGTCTTTTTTTTTTTTTTTTTTTTAAATTTTTTAAATACTATTTGTGGTAAATTGAAAGCTAATCTATACTTCTTTTTTTTTTTTTTTGTCAAGGCTGTTTATCATCTATACAGTACCATACTGTTTAGTAAATAGAATGACTGTATTCATTTAACATTAATTTGTATTAAGATTAATAAAGTAGCGATGGAAAGTTCATCATTAATTTAGAAAAATGACACTTGCTTTATTCCTCTAACCAATTGGTTTGCACTGTTTTATTTCACTTGAAATCTTTTTTTTTTAATTTGAAACCTTATGTTCAATTTTTACTTTATTAATTTTTAATCGGCATAAGAAATGCTTGGTGATGAGAAAATCTGAAATCAAAATATTGTCAACTTACAGTGAAAATGGTTTCAATCACTCTGATTTGTTTTAAAGCTACGTGGGAGTATGGAAAGCTCAGCATTTGTTTTGATTCTGTTTTGAGAATGCAGTGTAAAGGGCACAAGAAGCCCAACACCAACTGGAAGTACATTCCTGTCTCCTCGGTTTCTGCAGAGTCAGGATGAACATAGGACCAGAACAGGGGCTCGATGTCTTCTGTGAAGTCTAGTTTCTCTTATTAAGTTACTGATCTTAGAGCCAATTAATATAGTTTTAGTTAAACTCCACCACAGCATGGAGTTAGCACTGATGGAAAGGTAAGTGCCTAAGTAGGTTTTCTCATTCTGAACGAAAATTTTAAAAAGGGAGACATAAACTAATTTTCCTTATGTTCTTTAGGACATTTAAATGATGCCTCAGGATCCAGGAAACACAGAGAAACACTTAAAGAGTTTGGAGTGATGCTATAGTTCTGTGCTCATTGAAAAAAATAAAAAAATTAAATGCTTTTCTATCTTGATACTTGTTTTAGGGGTTGTAGAAGGTGATTTAGCTGCCATAGAAGCATACAAGTCATCAGGAGGAGATATTGCGCGTCAGCTCACTGCAGATGAAGTACGCTTACTGAACCGCCCTTCCGCCTTTGACGTAGGCTATACTCTTGTACACTTGGCTATACGTTTCCAAAGGCAAGATATGCTGGCAATTTTGCTGACAGAGGTGAGTGTGGCATTTTGATTAAATGTTCTTTTATATTAAGGAAATCTGTTCTTTAGTTTTT
This sequence comes from Loris lydekkerianus, assembly GCA_963574355.1. Taxonomy (NCBI): domain Eukaryota; kingdom Metazoa; phylum Chordata; class Mammalia; order Primates; family Lorisidae; genus Loris; species Loris lydekkerianus. The sequence goes on from CAUYPK010099129.1 coordinate 14,521, forward strand.
ATTTTTGATGATATTATGGTTTTCCAAATAGTTCTTAAATGTTTCAGATACTTTTTTTTTTTTTTTGAGTCAGAGTCTACTCCCTTTGAGTAGAGTTCCATGGCATCATAGCACATAGCCACCTCAAACTCCTGGGCTTAAATGATCCTCTTATCTCAGCCTCCCAAGTAGCTGGGCCTGCAGGCACCTGCCATCATGCCTGGCTATTTTTAGAGATGGGGTCTTGCTCTTGCTCAGGCCAGTCTCGGATTCGTGAGCTCAAGTGATCTACCCATCTCAGCCTCCCAGAATGCTAGGATTACATGTGTGATCCACTGCACCTGGCCTTATTTACCCACCGCCCCCCCCCCCCCCCCCCTTTTTTTTGAGACAGTCTCACTTTGTTGCCTTTGGTAGAGTGCTGTGGTGTTAAAGCTCACAGCAACCTCAAACTCTTGGGCTCAAGCAGTTCTCTTCTGTTAGCTTCCCGAGTAGCTGGGACGACAGGCGCCCACTACACCGCCTGGCTGTTTTTTAGAGATGGGGTCTTACACTTGCTCAGGCTGTTCTCGAACATGTGAGCTCAGGCAATCCACCCTCTTTGGCCTCCCAAAGTGCTAGGATTACTTTGAAAAATAACATTAAACTTGAGCCATAGCAGTATATAATTCTTAAAGATATAATACTTTTAAATCCAGTATTTCAGAACAATATTGGAATCACTGTGTTTGTTTTTAAAAAAAACCTAGGATGTATCTGTCATTGTCTTTCGACTAACAAATATTTATTAAGTACCTACTGTGCACCAGGCACTGTTGGGAAGGGTTAGAATTGTGAAGACATTGGCTCTTGTTCAGTGAGTCTTCAAAAAATTAGAGAAATAAACAGGTGATTCTCCGTGGCTTATACCCTTCTTTCTTAGAGCAGGTAACATTTTAGCTAATATCTAAAGGAAATGTGGAAGTTAGCTATGTGAATTGGGTGGGGAAGAGAGAGGAACTTAGGAAAGCATTCATGCAGGGATCAGAAATCTTGGTATTTGTAGTGAATCTAAGGACTTAATACAAATCCTGGTATTTGTAGTAACTCAGCGTGACTTAGATGGTGACTGCAAACTGAGAGAGGGGAAGTATGAAAGATGAGTAGGGTCTGAATTATGAAGGTTCTTTTGGTTAAGGAATTTGAAGATTATTCTGAGAGTAATAAAAAGGGGAGATTATTCTGAGGGCATTCCTTCTGTGTCAAGGAAATTGAAAGTTACCCTGAGTGTCCTGAAAGGTGTTGGAACAGGAGCAAGGAAGTGAGAGGGGCAGATTGTGGTTTGGCTGCTGCACGCTGGAGAGGGTGAGCCTGGTTAGGAAGATACTGCAGTGGTGTTGGCAAGCACTCAGCCAAGTAGGGTAGTCACCATGGAAACGAAAAGAAGCGGGCTGGTTTGAGAGAGGTTATGGACGTGTTGTCAGTCTGAATAAGTAGATAAGTTGGCTACTGAGAGAGCTGGATCCAAGTGGATTCTGAGGTTTCTGGCTTAGATAATTAGGTAGATGGTATGAATGATAGAGGTTGCAAATCAGTTATTCAGACTGCCAGGTATATTATCCAGGTATTTTTTCTTTTTGGTAAGATTTCAGTGAATACATGTTTCAGTTGAGTGTATGAGAGGCTGAAGGCCTTGTTGCAAACAAATGACAGGTTTACTGAGAATAAGGGAGAAGGGCACTTTTCAGATAGAGAGCTCAGAGTTCTAGAACGTGGGAGAGAACAGTTAGAAATAATTTCTAGGTATCTAAGATCTGGCTGTGTTTGTGTTGTGGTGCCCAGTTGTCCTATGTATTGGAGGTCTGTTAGTGTGGGGTTGTGGTTATTGCTGTGGCAAGTGAAAGGATACAGAAGACTGCTGTGAACTAGGGTTAAAGTCTTTTGGGTGTTCATAGGTTCCCGGCTGGTTGAGGATTCTGCCACAGATTCTGGAGGGGCTATCATAAGTTTTAGAACTCCTCAGAGTAATCTCAGTATTAACAGTGGGATTATAGAGCATTACTATAGTATTGCCATATCACAAATCGCCTAAAAATTTATCAGATTAAGACAATAAATATTTACTTCACACAATTTGTGATGGTCAGGAATCCAGGAGCTGCTTAGATGAATGGTTTTGGTTCAGGGTGTCACACAGTTGGCAGTCAAGCTGGCCAGGACTATCGTCATAAAAGGCTGGAATGGGACTACAGGATCTGTTCCCAAGCGCACTCTTATGGTTGTTGGCAGGAGCTTCAATTACAGAGCTGCTTATGATGGGGTAGCTGGTTTCACCCAGAGCAAATGATCCAAGAGAGGAAGAGTGTGTGAGAGTGATCCAAATGGAATGTGCAGTGTCGTGTATAAACACACATAGGAAATGATGTACTGTTACTTTCATCGTATTCATCGTATTCTGTGGGACGTGTAGACTGACCCTGTAACAGTGTAGGGGAGATGGAGAGGGATTATTCTACTAAAGAGGAAAATTGGTAATGGATTTAGTCTCAGTGGATTAGGTACTCTGCAGGGCAGAAAAAGGGTAGTAGAGATACAGGAAAGGAAGGGAGTCTGGACTAAAGCAATGTGTCTATAGAGAGACCCAAGTTTTTTTGGAATGATTATAAGAGAACATTGGATTTGGGGGTAAATATCTAGGGGCAGGGGTTTTCGTTGGGTTTTGTGTCATGGACCCTGTTGGTAGTCTAGTGGAACATAATGGACTCTTTCTCAAAATATTATTTTTAAATGCATAAAGAAAAAAATAATAGTATTATGGAGGAAGTTAGTGTCAATGAAATATAGTTACAAAGTACTAAATCAAATTCATGATAAATTAGAAAATAACCATTTTTTTCTTGTGAAAGTCTCGCTCTGTCACCTGGGCTAGAGTGCTATGGCCTCAGCCTAGCTCACAGCAACCTCTGACTCCTGGGTTCAAGCCATCTTCCTGCCTCCATGTTTGAATGTTGGTTAAAGATTGGGCTCATAGAATTAAGATACAATGAGAATTTGCATGTTTATTGGTAATCCAGTAGAACTGAATTTTCCTGTAGGGAGTCAGGTTGCCATGTTAGGTAAGCAGGATTTTTGAATTACTGTTTACCTACTTTAATTAGTTAATTACTTAATTTATTTAATTGCAGTTGTAACCAAGTTGTCTATATATGTTATGTAGGTGCCATTATCAGTAAACCTTATTTTCTGTGTGGCTTATTGGAAGGTCTCATGCTCCAAGCCCCACATGTAACTGGAAGGCTACTTTCTAGAAGGTTATCCAGGTTGGCGATATCAAGAGAACAGAGATTACTGGCTCATGTGGGGTTCACCACGCCATACCCTCTCCCTTATTAGCATATGCTCAACTTTGAATTCAAAATTCTGTCTATGTAGATTTTGTGAGTTCTATAAACTGAATGTGACTCAACATGCTCAACTTTGGTTTCAGAATTCTGGATGTAGATTTCTTGAGGTCCACAAACTGAATGTGAACGAAATATAAGTTTTAAATCTTCCCATCATTTGTTGCTATGCAGCATTTAAAAAGGGGAAGAAAGTTCTAGGCTTTTGAAGCTTATTGCATTTTCTTGGTTAGAGGCCTCTGTTGTAATGCTTGCTACAACAGCCCTCACTCCTTTCAGGCTAGACTTCAGAGCTTTAAACTTGGAAATACCAGAGTGATAATAGATTGGGAGGAAGAAAGTGAGGTCAGTGAGAACTAACCTTTTAAATACCATGCTTGCTTTATTCCAAGGCAAGAGACTTGAAACGTGAGAGAGGAGTGTTTGTAATTTTTTCTTCTCAGCTGGAATTCCCTGTTTTTAAAGAATAGTTTTATTGGGTGGATGATGGTTAGTCCATTTAGGTTTGAGTTCTCTGCATTCCCTTTCCCTCTTGTGATGTACCTTTATAAACACCCTTGTATATACATTTCTACATATATATTTGGGTATCTCCTTGGGATAAATTCTTAAGAAATACAATTAATGAATCAAAGAGTAAAATATTTTTATGGCTGTTTTTTTCTGAAAAGTTGTACTGATAAGTACAACTTACTTTCCACTGGTAAGAAAATAATACCAAATACAAAAACACATCGAGTCATTTGAAAGCTTTATTTACTTATTTTAAATACTGTTTTTCTATTTCCACTTAATGCTAAATGAAATGCAGAGGAAAATTTCTTTTTTATTTAAGGTGTCTCAACAAGCTGCAAAGTGTATTCCAGCAATGGTGTGTCCTGAACTGACAGAACAAATCCGGAGGGAAATAGCTGCATCTCTTCATCAGAGAAAGGGGGATTTTGCTTGCTATTTTCTAACTGACCTTGTAACATTTACCTTGCCAGCAGGTAATCACAAAATTTAATGTGAAAAGAATTTTTATTTTATTATAATTACATTTTTATGTGTGAATGAAAAATGTATTTTTGTTAGGAAGCACATAACTTAGCTACTATATATGCGTCTTAAATTACTTGACCATCCCTATTTAGCCTGGAAGTGACCAGTATAAGGCCTACATGTAAATGAATCCTTTAGTTATCTGACAGGAATACAGCAGCTGATAGTATAACTGATTTCTTTTTCTTTTCTTTCTTTTTTTTTTGTTTTTATTCGAGATGGAGTCTTGCTCTGTTGTCCAGGCTGGAGGGCAGTGGCCTCATCATAGCTCACTGCAGCCTTGAATTCCTGGGCTCAAGGGATACTCTCATCTCAGCCTCTCGAGGAGCTGGGACTACATGCATTTGCTACTAAGCCTGGCTAGTTTTTCTGTATTTTTGTAGGGGCAAGGGGTCTTGAATAGGCTGGTCTTGAACTCCTGGTCTTAAGCAATTCTTTTGCCTTGACCTCTCAAAGTGCTAAGATCACAGGGGTGAGCCACTGTGTCTGGCCAGCAACTGATTTTTTTTTGTGGGTCTTGGATATTTAAAAAAAATCAGTCTTACCCATTTATTTTTCTCTTTGGTGTAATTTGGAATATCCTTTTTAAAAGTCTCCTTTAAAAAGTTTATTTATTTTCCATTCTTTTGAAATTGGGTAGTGATTGGTTACTTGGTATTAAGAGACACGATAGAAAATAGGCTTTTGATGGGTGCAGTTAGGTTATTTGAATGAAAGATACTGGCATTATCTTGAATGTCTCATTACTTTTTTACTCATTATATTTATTTCTACTATATTTATGAAGAATCTTTTCATTTTTTGATTCAATGACAGTTGAAAACATCTTCTGTAATGGTCTTTGTTAGTTGGAACTGGTAAACACATCAAAAGTTTCTAAAATAAAGCTTCCATGTGAGTTATAAGTATTCTAAACTTTTATATTCAGACATAAACAGGTGTTTACAAATACTAGGTAATAATAACCAAACTTTCTGTATATATTTTAGCTTACCCCAAGTGATTAGTTTTTTATTTTGAATTGAAAATGGTTTCTTTTTAAAAATTATTTTTAAAGGTAGATGCTTCTTACTCTTAAGAACCCATTTAAGTGACTTGAATAGAATACAGAACATTTGAGGACTGTAGCAAACAGACTATGTGGAAGGTTTATTAGCTTTTATAAGGAGATTCTAAAGTCTGAAAATAGCGGCTCTGAGCAGAGGTTGCCAAGTGTGAGAAGAGAACAAATCAAAATTTATCTGTGGTTATTCGTTCAAATGTTTCTTATTATTAAATAAATGTTTGTATAATGAAGTACAGAAGGAAATGTTTTACATCACACACACACATGCACAAAGCTATCTGACAACTTTCAATGGAAAGGGAGTTATTTTTGAGTAAGTTACTGTTAGATGTCGGCATTAAATTTTTTAAGTTATGAAACAAAAGATCTTTTAAGTCTGTCTTTTCTCTTTGTAGATATTGAAGACTTGCCTCCAACAGTCCAAGAAAAATTATTTGATGAGGTACTTGATAGAGATGTTCAAAAAGGTAAGCATGGAATTGATGAGTGTAATTTACCTTTTCATCTGATCGAGTAACTTTTGTTTGCTTTCATCAGATAAGGAGTAGTTTGGTGTATGGCACCTTTCTTTATTTTATGTTAAAGATGTAAAGCCCTTAAGAGCAGTGTCATGTTGTACTGTTAAAAATGCTTACAGATAGAGCTACCAGAGAAAGAAAGGTACAAATTTTTAAAACTTCGGTTTTCTACTTCATATTCCAGAAGCGTATGTTTCTATGTTAAATATTTTTAGAAAATAAAGTTATAAAGAATTAAAAGTTGGCCCGGCGCCTGTAGCTCAGTGGCTAGGGCTCCAGCCACATATACTGGAGCTGGTGGGTTTGAATCTAGCCCAGGCCTTTCAAACAATAATGACAACTACAACCAAAAATAAATAAATAATAATAATAATAGCTGGGTGTTGTGGTGGGCACCTGTAGTCCCAGCTACTTGGGAAGCTGAGGCAAGAGAATCGGTTAAGCCCTAGATTTTGAGGTTGCTGTGAGCTGTGACACCACCCACCCAGAGTGATAGTTTAAGACTCTGCCTCAAAAAAAATTAAAAGTTGAGTAAATTATTCTAGAGGTTTTTCAGCTACTCACAAAATTTTTATTTCAGTTGATCAAATTTATTTAGGTATTTACTGGTAAATTACATATAAACCTTCTTACATTTAGAAGAAAATAGATTGTTCTTCCTATAGAGTATTTCTTAATTACATGAGCATGAAAATGAACATATTACTTGGATTCTTCATATAGAATTAGAAGAAGAATCTCCAATTATTAATTGGTCCCTGGAATTGGCTACACGATTGGACAGTCGACTATATGCCCTTTGGAACCGGACTGCAGGAGACTGCTTGCTTGATTCTGTACTACAAGCTACCTGGGGAATTTATGACAAGGACTCGGTGCTTCGGAAAGCCCTGCATGACAGCCTTCACGACTGTTCACATTGGTGAGCTGGCATCCTTTTCCTCTTTTAGTCCAGGAATACGCTTACTGGATCATTTCCTTGGGTGATACTTTTCATTTTAGTTATATTTTCTATGGAAACTAGAGAAAACATGTTTTTGGTTTTGTGGACATTAAGACCTTTTGACAATGGTTTTTGTACCTTCTTTGTAAGTTTCATATTTTTGTTCAACTAAGAGATTGTGTTGACATTATATTACTATTTTTTTCTTCCTGATGGAGTCTTAAGATCACATTTTTTTTTTTTTTAAATTTCAGAAGGGCTTGGGTTTATTACCTAAAGAACTCATGAACAACAACAAAAAAGAACTCAAGAACTATTATGTTATTCTATTACATTCTTTAAGATCACATTTTTTTTGTTTTGCAAATTTTCAAACCCATAGAAAAGTTAGAAAAATGAGCACAACAAATCCCAGTATTTCTTTCAGCCTACCGATTGTTAATGTTTTACCACACCTCTCTCTACACACAAACACTCCCCTGTGCCAACTAGTTTTAGACAACATGGTGCTTTGCCCTTCAGTAAATCAACATGCATCTTTCCAGAACAGCAGTGTTGTCCTACCCAGCAATATCTCCGTTACTACACCTAAGAAAACAGATATTGATTCAGTTTCCCAAAGTACAGTTCACATTCTCATTTCCCCAATTGTGTCAAAATGTTCTTTTATATATATTTTTTCCCCAGCATCCAATCAAGTCTTGATCATTTTCAACTGTAAATTCACCCATTGAAGTATCAGTCATTGGAAATAGTGACTGTGTTTGTGAATTAATGGTTTAATCTTCATGTTCATTTGACTTTTTGGTTATTTTCTAGTTTATTCACATTGTCTCTTTTAGTTATTTTATAAATTATGCAATTGAGGCTCAAAGAGGCTCAGTTAAACTGCCTATTGTTGATATTAGTAGTGTCATTTAAAATTACATACTATTTTTCTTACATCAGTATCAAAATGTACTTTTTCTCCTTTATTTAGTTGAACGTTTACAAATACTATTAAAGGCTTACTCTAGATAACTTTATTATCCTACTATCTTTACGTTATTTGGGGGTTTTTTTTTTGGTGGTTGTTTGGTTTTGAGACTGAGTCTCACTCTGTGCCTAGGCTAGAGTACTGTGGCATCAGCCTAGCTTCCTGCAATCTCAAACTCAGGTTCAAATGATGCTCCTGCCTAAGGCTCCCAAGTAGCTGAGACCAAAGGCCCCTGCCACAACCCCCAGCTAGTTTTTCTATTTTTAGTAGAGATGGGGGTCTCCCTTTGTTCGAACTCCTGAGGTCAAGAGATCCTCCTGCTTTGGCCTCTCATAGTGCTAGGATTACAGGCACGAGCCACTGCACTTGGCCTTTACGTTATTTTTGAGTACTTATTCTGAATTTTGTTGTCAGTATTTAGGGATTACAAGAAGAATATAAACTTTAGAACAGGGATTTTGTTTTGTTGTATTGTAGATCCCATAGCTAGACTAGCCTGACATATATAGTAAGTGCTCAGTAAATTACTTATTGAATGAAAGTGCTCTCTAGACTTTAGAAATGAGAACAGTGTAATGACTTTCATAAGAGCTAATTGTAGATCAAAGTAGAATATATAGTAAAATACAGTAAAAATTTGTGGTCTCCTGAAAGAAATAAAATAGCTCCCTGGCTGACAAACCTGGAAGGTAATCTGAGTGGATATATAATATACATAAAGAAAGAATGTGTTGCTCAGGTGAATGGTTTTAGTCATTTAATCTTTGTCTGGGAGAGAGGGCTTTGTGCCTTTTATTGGACATGGTTGCTGTGCATTGCTCTGGTAGAGTGGGCAAGACCGTTTCTGTTATAAGATGGGTTCATCAGGTTAGGTGAGCCTGAAGCCATTAAGTGTTTTCTAAGCCCCTTTGATCAGATTGCATGCTCACCAAGTGATGTTTTGGAGATCATTTATTTGGCTTGATCATTGTGGCAATTTGGCAGATCATTATTGTGGACCCACCTGTGCTGAGGAGAGTGGTTTGGTTCCTGTGATAATGGTTTGTTGGCATTGTGGTTTCATAGGTCAGCCTTCTAAGTTTGGTTAATGTGGTTCTGCCCTATAAGATGGATTTGTTCTCTGGTATTAGTGAAATCTAGCTGCTTAGTCTAAAAGCTGGATTTGGACAATGGTAAATCTGTCACTTTGTAAGGTCCCTTAAAAAGGAGCCCTAGTAGTCATTCCTCTAGCAGTAATAGCCTGACCTTGTTGAAAGGCCAAAAATATATTGTAAATTTCAGCAAGTGATGTCTTTTTTTCCTAATTCTGAGCTCCCCTCCCTTTTTAAAGGACGTTTGAGGCTAGTAATAATGGCTTACATCAGGACTGGAATTCTGAGATGGTTGCGAATCATTTGAGGTCCCAGAAGTCTAGCACAGAGTCAGGGAGACAGAGTCTGAGGCAGTCACTGGGCTAAGCAGGAGGAGTGCCCTTGAGAGTGAGGAGGCGGGAGGTGAGATGTTGTCTCAGCAGAGCTTTCAGTAGGTACTTCTGAGGATGTTTTAGGAATGAGGACCTAGAACTGGCATATGGATAGGTGTCCCCCCCAAAGTGTGCCTTGGCATCATCTCCTCCAAACCTTGCCCTTGGGTATCTTTGCCTGGTGTTGTACAGTTCAGGCATAGATCACTGTAGATTGCACAGAGTATTGTGGGGTTGAGGATGGAGGTTATCTAATGGGGAGGGAGGAAGTGTTGTTGCCATAGATCCAGAAGTTCAGTTGACATGGGTCAATATATTAGCCTGAATGGATAACCTTTCAGTTCCTGTGTTGTCATGGGTTTGTTTACATAGGTTTTTGTGACTATTAAAGGGTACAATGAGAAGGGGTGAGCAACCTTAGGACCAACCCTAAAGGGTTCTGTCCTAGGCTGAGAGAAGGGACAGCACACTATTTGTATAGTCTCCCTTTTAAGCTGCTCTTTGCTGAGCTTCCCTTTGTGTATAATCTGAATCAGCTAAAAAGAGATGTTTTCTTAAGTCATTGAAATTACCTAGTGGAAACTCAGAAAGCACTTTTTTTTTTTTTTTAAATACAAACCTCTCCCCTTCTCCCTTCAAGGCAAGCTTTTAAAAATGTGTTTTAGCTGTGCTGTTGTACTGGATACTCATGATTTGTGCTGACTCAAGTTCTGACGTCTTGAATATATTGTGCTTGCCTTTCATCCACATGTCAAACCATTTTCTTAGAGGGACAGGTGGGAGCTATTAATGCAAATAGGGAAAAATCAATACCAGTCTCTAGAATTTTATTATTTGGTGGAATTATCTGTAGCTTTGAGTTGTTAAAATTTTCAGTGACACCTGCTGCAAATGCTGTTTGGGTAAAACATAATTGAACCATGTCCTCAAATATATGTAGTTAATTTCTGTGCTATCACCGGGGTACGGACAATTATAATAAAAATATTTAAAGGTAAGCTTAAAACATCTCAAATAGTAAGCCTGAATTTTAATTCTTTTTTTACAAAAAGCCAGATTTATATATACAGAATAATTTGCATAACATAAAATGGAGTTGTGTTAAGTGTACGATTCAGTGATTACTGTTAAATTTACAGAATTGTGTAGCCATCACTGCAACAGAATTATAGAACATTTTTATCACCCCCCCAAAAGAAACCTTATCTTTCTTTAGTCCCTCCCACTTCCCATCCCCAGACAACTAATCTTTCTGTATCTGTACATTTGCCTTTTCTGGGCATTTTGCATAAATGGTATCATAAAATATGTAGTCTTTTGTGACTGGCTTCTTTGACTTAGCATAAAGTTTTAAAGATTTGCCAATACTGTGCATGTATCAGTACTTTGCTCCTTTTTATTGTTTAATATTCCATTATATAGCTGCATGCCATATTTTGTTGATGTACTTACTCCATTGGTAGATTTTGGGTTGTTTCTACTTTTTTGCTGTTACAAACCTAGATAATGCAGCTGTGATCATTCATGTACAAGTCTCTGTGGGATAGTATGTTTTTTAGTTTCTCTTTTGCAGATCAAGGAGTAAAAATGAGTCATAAAGTAAATCTGTGCTTAACATTTTAAGAAACTGTCTTAACTATTCTACAGTGTCTGTAGCATTTTCTATTTCTGTCAGCAATGTGTGAAGATCCCAGTTTTGTTACATTTTCATCAACACTTATTGTTTATCTTTTTGATTATAACCATTCTCATGCATGTAGTGTCTCATTGTGGTTTTAATTACGTTTCCCTAATAGCTGATGATACTGAGCATCTTTTCAAGCACTTATTGGTCATTTATATCTTATTGGGTGTAATATCTTGCCACATTTTTTGCTCTATTTTAAAGGGATTGTCTTGTTACTGAGTTGCAGGTGTTCTTTATGTATGAAGTCCCTTATGGATAATGATTTGCATATATTTTCCTCCATTCTGTGGCTTTTTACTTTGTTAACAGTGTCTGATGACTTCTAAGTCTTTAATTGATGGAGTACAGTTAACCAATACTTGTAGTTTTGCTGTTGTATCTGAAGAAATCTTTGTCTAGCCCAAGGTCACATAGGTTTATGTAAGAATTTCATAGTTTTAACTTTTATGTCTATGATCCATGTTGAGTGATTTTTCATTTAAGGCGTGAAGTGTAAAGTTTTAAATTCATCTTTTTGCATGTGGATATCCAGTTGTCCCAGTACTGTTTATTTGAAAAGATAGTTTTTTCCCCATTCTGTTGCCTGTGTAATTTTGTTGAAAATAAGTTGACCATTAGAAAAGTTGATTTATGGGCTCTCAGTATTTTTCCATTGACATGTATTTTTATCCTTATGTCAATATCAGACTATCTGGATGTTTGTAGCTTTGTAGTAAGTTTGAAATCAGCAGTATAAATCCTCCAACTTTGTCTTTATTTTTCAAGATTGTTTGGCTATTGTGGGTCCTTTGAATTTCCATATAAGTTTTAGGATGCAGCTTACCAGTTTTTGTAAAAATGATAGCTGGGATTTTGATTGGGATTGCATTGAATCTGTAGATAATTTGGTGAGGGAAGAAATATTCTAATTTTGACAATACTGAGTCTTCCAGTCTGTGAACATGGAATTGATTTTTGAATGTTAAACTTGTATTCCTATGTCATTTCATTACATGTTGCTTAATTTGGTTTGCTTGTTAATGAGCCAGCTATTTTCAGAGTGTAGGTCTCACTGTGGTAGGGATGACTGTTTGAACATGTTTATGTTGAAAGTATATTTTATTGAACTCCCTTGTTCAGTAATCTTGAAGAGTTTTAAGGGAAGTCAACATTTTTGGCTGATTTAGCTCACTGTCTCATTCATAAAGTGATTTTAGGCACTAACCAACAAATTCCTAATTGCATAAATTTTTCTGTGTTAACAATTTGTGTTGGTGATACTTCTTCTTGAACTTTTCAAAGCACTATATTTCATCATTGGTGCTAAAACATCCAGATGTATTTGTGTATATCTTAGCTACTGAAAAGAACATCTGTATTTTAAAAACACTTAGAATTGTGATTTAAAAAACAGACAAACAAAAAAACCTTGGTTACCTGGAATATGAAAACAAATTTTTTTCTTGCCGTTTTTTTTTTTGGCCCGGGCCAGGTTTAAACCTGCCACCTCCCCAAAATAGAGCTGGCACCCTACTCCTTGAGCCACAGGTGCCGCCCAATTTTTTTTTTTTTTTAATGTTTTTTAATCAACTAAGACTTTAAACCTCTAGAACATTAAGTTTTAGTCCTTTTAAAAAATATAAAATACATTAATTTACTTTCTAATGGAGTACCCCATTAAATTATAGGAAAGATAAGACATCAAACATTTAACTTTTCTATGCTGAAGCTTTCAACAACAGTAACAGATTATTTTCTTGCCTTTTATTTCTTTTACCTAGAATTCCAATGCCTATAAAAGAAAGGGGATTTTATAAAAATGTTTGTCTTCACTTCAGAGGTCTTGGCTGGCTTGTTTTATTAAGATAGTAATATTATTTATTATTAGTATTTATTTAGATAGTATTTATTAAGATAGTAAACTTCAATTTTCAGCATAATTCTGAATTTATATAAAATTTTATATTTGATGTAAAGAAAAACAGATTTTATTTTTAGCAATTCAGTTTATATTTAAAGGGATATTTAAATATAAGGAATTATTTTTGTAGTTGCAGTGATTTTTTTTGTTTGTTTGTTTGGGTTTCTGGGTTATCAGATGATTGTCAGAAATAATTTTTTTTTTTTTTTTTTTTTTTTTTTTTGAGACAGAGCCTCAAGCTGTTGCCCTGGGTAGAGTGCTGTGGCATCACAGCTAACAGCAACCTCCAACTCCTGGGCTTAAGTGATTCTCTTGCCTCAGCCTCCCAAGTAGCTGGGACTACAGGCGCCTGCCACAATACCCTGCTATTTTTTGGTTGCAGCCGTCATTGTTGTTTGGTGGGCCCGGGCTGGATTTGAACCCACCAGCTCAGGTGTATGTGGCTAGCGCCTTAGCTGCTTGAGCCACAGGCGCCAAGCCTGTCAGAAATAATTTTATGTATGGAGCGAAGTCTCAGGAAAGTGATCTCAATATTTGTATGAACACATGCGGGTATTTCTCATCTATTGTTTATACAGTGATCAAGTAGTGATACATTGATGGAAAAAGTGTCTTTCTCTGTGTCCAACATCTCAGATGACTGTTTTCAATGTTACTTTGTAAATCAATAGTAGACTTTGGAAATCACTAGTGTTTGAAGTTTGACAGCAGTTTTGTGGGCAGTGAATCAGATTCTGGCTGGAGACATTAAAAGGCGTCTGATAGCTGAATAGGAGGCATTTTTAATTTGGAAAATATTTTGCAAACCAGGTCAAATTAATAAAATTAATAAGCTATTTAAAGACTATATCAAATAAATGACTAGGACATTAAATGTACTCTCTGTAGGCTAATTCTTTTGTTTTTAGGTTTTACACACGCTGGAAAGATTGGGAATCCTGGTATTCTCAGAGCTTTGGTTTACATTTTTCCTTGAGAGAGGAGCAGTGGCAAGAAGACTGGGCATTTATACTCTCGCTTGCCAGTCAGGTAAGAATGCTTCAAACCTCGTTCCTTCTGTGAGAATCCGCAAATTCCTTGATATTTAGGTGAGCAAACCATATTGGAAACAACCTAGAACAAAGAGACTGACTTGCTCTCAGGTTCTAGTTATGACTACTATTCATCAAATACTGTATGTGAGCACAGCATGTCTTCACTGCAGACCAGGGAGAGTACTGTTATTTATTATATCAAGTGATAAAACCTGTCATAGTGAAAGTTGTCTCCTGATGATTGCTGTACATTGCTCCAACGTGTAGGACGTTGGATGCCTAGTTTGCCTACCTATAGGCTGGCTCCTATTCTGTGTCTGAGGTAGAAACGTACATAATAACTGCTGAACTAGTTAGTATTTGCTACTGCTGAGCTGTCAGGCCCTGAGGAGTAAATAATCAATGTTCATGTTCTCCAGTGGTGAGACTGTGTACACGATGTAGACAGAGGAAAAGTGCAGTCTAGCTTATTCTAAGGTAATTACCATTGATAGGAATGATTTCTTGTATTTGCCAGCATGTTTTATTTTATAATGAAGCCTTCGCCTCTCTTAAGACTCTAGGTTTCATACCAGTTTAACATTGTGAGGATATTCAGCGTACTAAACTGGTAGGTTGACCACCCAAGGGACTGTAAATGTACAGCATATGGAGGTGGTCAGCATAAGAATTAAACCTACTGTATGTACATGCAGTGCGTGTCTTGTCCATGAAAATTAGATCAAATTAAGGAGGTGGAGGTCAACTGTGGAGGTTCCACTGTATATGCACAAGTCATCCCTTTTTCTTTCCAAAGCACCATAGTTCCTTTGAACTATGGAAAGGAAATGTCTTTTGTCTTTAGGCCATTTGGGTATGGTTCACAGTAGCTGATTTACATCTGAGACAGGTACATGTGGCTGAGTGTTATTAGAATCATTGTAGTTGGAAGATAGGCTTATTTAGTATTAGCATGCAGGAGTTAGGTGATCTGTTCTTATGAAATAAAAACAAGGCTCATCTTTTCATTTCAGGAGGACTTTGCTGTAGGTATTACTTTCACAGATAATCAGCATATCATAATAAACATCCCTTGCTATCTGAATCTCTTGTTCCTCAGAGTTAATGCTGAGGTTGGATAGTGATCTGGCTTGTTTGGATAGTGAATGATACCTGTACATAGACTTTGTAGAGCAATAAAATGATACGACAACTTGACATGATTAGTTTTTAGAAGTGGATTGAGATAGTATGCTGAAGGTAGTATTGTTTTTTACACGTTAGTTTTCCAGGAGGGCTAATAAACAATTAAAAGTGAAATTGCTTTTTTGTTGTTCTTCTGCACAGCCTGGAGCAAGTTTGGAACAGACACACATTTTTGTACTTGCACATATTCTTAGACGACCAATTATAGTTTATGGAGTAAAATACTATAAGAGTTTCCGGGGAGAAACTTTAGGATATACTCGATTTCAAGGTAAGCTATTATTCAAGAGCATTTTAGAAGTCTCTTATTAAGTAAAACTATTAACTGGAGAGTAAGATCAGAGACTGGGTCTTAGAAGTCAGGAAGCAGATAGAGGGATGTGGAAAGGAGGCAGTGGGCTGTTTTGACCTGGGACAATAAAGATTTTCTTCCCTCTTTGTGCAGGTGTTTATTTGCCTTTGTTGTGGGAACAGAGTTTTTGTTGGAAAAGTCCAATTGCTCTGGGTTATACAAGGGGCCACTTCTCTGCTTTGGTTGCTATGGAAAATGATGGCTATGGCAACCGAGGTGCTGGTGCTAACCTGAACACCGACGATGATGTCACCATCACGTTTTTGCCTCTGGTTGACAGTGAGAGGAAGTTACTGCATGTGCACTTTCTTTCTGCCCAGGAGGTAAGTGGTATATGTCTCCAGTTAACTGTTTATAGTGGTAACTATCAAATTCCTGAATGTGGTTGTAGTAATTGCTACTTTTTATAAGTAACAGCCATATTTCAAAATTTACCTTTCCAAAATTGCTGGGTGGAGACACAGCAAACAGCTAAATCTAAAGTCCCTGCCCTCAGGTGATGATGGACACCTAAGGAGAAAAAGTAAAGGCAGAAGTTTATGATTTAAAAGGAAAAGGGGTCACTGAGGAGGTGAAGCGAGTCTTGCAGAGTGGGGGAGGGGAAAGAGTTTCGGGTCAGTGTAACCTAGGAGAGAGGGTCATGGAAGGGGATCAGGTTCAGAGTTAGCAAGTGAAACCATTGCAGATAGAGGAAAATGAAAGGGGCGAGACCAGGTGGTGAGAATGTACCAAAGAACACTCTTTAGGAAGGCAAAAATTCTTATAAAATTACTGGTCTTTTATTTAATATACTAATAGTTATCACAAAACATTTATAATCACAACATTTAGAGGAAAAAAATTCGGAGACTATAACTTGTATAACTTTAATCTGTATATAATCTACCCAGTAAACTTACCTTGTCATGTGGTTGAAACTGTGACTTTCTTTTTATGGCATTTTCTTTGCCAAAAGCAGTTTATTAGAACATTTGCTTTTTGCTATTTTATCAAACTACCTCCTAGGGCAGTGCAACCCTTTAATACAGTTCCTGTGGGTCGTGACCTATGGGTTGAGAACTACTGTGTTCTTCCCTTAGAGCAAGCTGAGGAGCTTGAAACCTTGTTAGACAGCTTGTTGCTTTGGCTTTTTCTTTAGTTATCATACCAGCTGTGGGTTTCTAAATTCCTATTAGAAGTCTAATCTGTTGGCGGTGCCTGTGGTTCAGTGAGTAGGGGGCCGGCCTCCGCCAAACTGCAACAAAAAAATAGCCAGCCAGTCATTGTGGTGGGCGCCTGTAGTCCTAGCTACTCAGGAGGCTGAGGCAAGAGAATTGCCCAAGCCTGAGACCTAGAGGTTACTGTGAGCTGTGATGCCATGGTATTCTACCGAGGGTGACGTAATAATACTCTGGCCCCAAAAAAAGAAGTCTGATCTGTTGTATTTTTTCCCTTTTCCTTCACACTCCTCTAAAAGCTAGGGAATGAAGAACAGCAAGAAAAACTGCTCAGGGAGTGGCTGGATTGCTGTGTGACTGAGGGCGGTGTTCTGGTTGCCATGCAGAAAAGCTCTAGGCGGCGGAATCACCCCCTGGTCACCCAAATGGTGGAAAAATGGCTTGACCGCTACCGACAGATCCGGCCATGTACATCCCTGTCTGATGGAGAGGAAGATGAAGATGAAGAAGATGAATGAAAAAAATCAACAGCAGAAGACCAAGGCATTGGATCTGTGATGACCCCAAAGTGTGGTGCTCCAAGCAGAGTATGCAGCATGGAATGAACCCAAACTGGTAGTGTCTGCTCTGAGGTGTCTGCCTGATCCACACCAGTGGAGACGGTGTAGCTGATGCACGAGGAGACGGAGAACTTTGGTTGGACTTCAGTTTGTAAAAAACTAATTTTATTAAGACAGAACTTTTTTTTCTTCAAATTGTAAATCTGTTTATAAATGTAACGCATGTGGTTGTGTAAGAAATTGTGTAATGGGAAAAGCTGTACCAGCATCTTCATATTATTGAGAAACTTTTTTCCAGCATGGGCACTTAAAAAAAGCACATGGCAGATGATTCTTTGTTCCTTTGAGATACTCTTTTTTTCAGTAGAACCTGGCATTCTACTTTCACGTTAAAAGATTCATTTAACATTAAGTCTCAGAAATCTGGAAACGTTTTTGTATAAATTATCCACAGCAAAACATAAAAATAAATAAGCTTTTATTTTAATAATTTAGTTCCTGTTGTGCCCAATGAAATAAAATCAAACCTTTCAGGAACAAAACCGTAAGAAAAGCTAAGAAATTTTTTATTGAATGAACTTCATATAGACATCGCTTTCCTTGTTTGAAGAGGGTTTTGGTTTCTATTATTTTGTCTTTTTAAAGTTTTCTGATATATCCCTTTTCAGTATTTAAGTATTTCTTTGGGAGAGTACCCTAAAATTAGGGTTCTTAGAGCAGACTTTGGGCAGTGGTCTGTTTGTGAGTAGTCATTCCCTGGATGGGCAGGGAGCAGGTCACGACTCACTACACGGATTGTGTGAAATTTGCTCACTTTACCACCACTGACAAGTGTTCTGCCCACATGGCCACGCAGAGGCGCTTTGGGACCTTCCGTCATCACCTCTGCTCTAAGCGAATCTTGTGAGGAGGGCATGGCTTTGCTCAGGCAGACTGGGAATACCAGTTCGGTACAGAATAAAGATTTGAGAACTGCAATAAGGTGGTAAATGCATTGTATGATGAATTTTTGCATGTTGGTTAATTGTGGCCATTATTACTTAACGTTAAAACTACAATCTTAGGTAGAAATTTTTTTTATAAAGTTACCTGACCATTTCAGGTATACATTGAATACTGGGCAAAAAATTTCAGACCTCTCAGGAACACAGAGAGACTTAGTGTTCTGATAAGCACTTTTTAAACTATTGATAGGGCAATGAATTTGAAAAGCCCAATCTATGTAGACACACCAATACATGAATTTTTCCTTCCCTCTGAAAACCTTGTTTGCTTCTGGTTTTATGTTTAGTTACTGTGATGTATGTAACCTTAAATTTGATGCCAGAATACTAAAAACAAGTTACCTGCTAGGTGTCAGATCTTCAGTTCTTCTTATCCCCTCTCTGAACACTTAGTAATTGTTCCCAGAACAAAAAGAATTTTTGCTGCATGCTAAAACTTGAAAATATTTTTTGCGGAATGATTCCACAAGTGAATTTTGATATAATGGTTAATGTTCTAAGTGGTTAATGTTTTCTTACAAATTGACTATGGTTTTTTTTTTTTTTCATTTTGTTAATAATCAGAGTTCTTTGAAGGCCACCATTCTGACTGCTTAGCGTCTATAGGAACTTTCTCCATGGCTAGGGATCTTTAGTGGGCAGAGATTCTAGCAGTAAAATCTGCCCTCCCAATTGAAGAAGCCAAAGAGAAATAATAGTAGAGGGAGAATATCTGGTTGATGCTCAGAGAATTACAGGCTCAGTATTTAGCTTCTTCCTGTGTGTTGTGGTCTGGTGAGTGTCGTTTTCACCCAGTTCCCTCTTTATTTATTTATTTATTATCAGTGACCCTGACCACATATAGTTTTGACAGGTACAGTATTCTTCCCTGTGGGAAAAAAATGTATAGGTGGTTCCATTTCTTAGTCTACAAATAGGAATGGGGCTTTAAATGGTTTTCATAGTAGATTGGCTGTTAAAGGCCAAAGTTTTTGGTAAATCATTGCTATATTAAGCTCTTGAACTATTAAACAGCCATAATTATCATCCTAAGATAGAATACATCGTCCTTTGTTGATTATACATGGCTGGGTGACAGGCATGAATGTCTTTTGATTGACTTATAGTAATAACTGTACGGACTTTATGGTTGTTTTTCTGGGGTGAAAAGAGTGTGTGGTGTTTTTTGTTCTGACCTGTTTTTTCCTTGGAGTAAATTTATATATATATATACATATATATATAGATATATGATCATTTCCCAAAGACTGTTTGGGCAACCAAGATCTAATTAAAGAAGACCCAGGTGAACCATGGATTCAGACCTGCCTTTTTATGTTTTTAACTCTTAGGTTCATCGTGTCCCAGAATGAATATATGTGAAGGTTAAAATATCCCGTGTGTATGCTTGGTTAAGCCTCCTTCCCACACATATTTCATGATTATGAAGATATGTTAAATCATCCCTTTGCTGTCTGGAGTAATAGGTCAGTAAACTGTGTGCTCCATGGGAAGTTTTTTAATGTAAGTTTTCATGGCAGAGTTGGGATGGGACCAATACCTTAAAATGAGGAAGGATTAAGGCCAGGCAGGCTGAATGCTTTAGGACACCATGGTTTCTTTTTTTAATAGGAAGAGAAGGGCCCAAAAGGAGTTTGATATTTGGAACTGCTGGATTTGAAAAGGAAGATCCATTAAATCAACATAAAGTTCTTAAGCTATGGAAATGGCTGCTATTAATTATTTTTCAACACTTTGTAAATATCACAATTATTATTGACAAAGAAGGTGTCAAGAGTCACTTCTTCCTTGAGCCAGCCAGTTTTGCTTTGGGGGTAAATTAAAATCAAAACACGAGCACCTTGTTTCTTGAATTGACCCACTTTTCATATTCAAGGATGAGATGATTTGATAGTGACAGACTTGGACTTGTATGAAGTTTGATTTTCAATTAAACTATCACATGAG
Organism: Loris lydekkerianus; assembly: GCA_963574355.1. NCBI lineage: Eukaryota > Metazoa > Chordata > Mammalia > Primates > Lorisidae > Loris > Loris lydekkerianus. Next base: position 34,712 of record CAUYPK010099129.1, read on the forward strand.
GTAATTGTCAGCTTTCTTGAGTCTGGTCATGGATTAGGCAGATACAACCCTGGAATAACAAGAGTTGGAAATTGGCTAATTGACAATACAGCTGCCTTTAAACATCTCAAGTAGAGGACTTTTTACACTGGTGAGATGTACTTGAATTTCAGAACTTAACAGAAATTTTAATTACTTTTATTGAAAACTGCACTGAATGCTAAATGTCCACCTTTACAATAAACAAATACAGTAACGGTAACTCACACTAAAACAAAACATACTTCTGATAGCCATTATTTTTTTT
>CAUYPK010099130.1:0-13436 GCA_963574355.1 Loris lydekkerianus
CATTCCTGAGATACTTTGCTAAGAAGAATATGTTCCAGCTCCATCCATGTAAACATGAAAGAGGTAAAGTCTCCATCTTTCTTTAAGGCTGCATAATATTCCATGGTATACATGTACCACAATTTGCTAGTCCATTCATGGGTCAATGGACACTGGGCTTCTTCCATGACTTAGCAATTATAAATTGGGCTGCAATAAACATTCTGGTACAGATGTCTTTGTTATATTGTGAATTTTGGTCTTCTGGGTATAAACCTAGTAAAGCAATTATAGGATCGAATGGCACGCTCCTACCCTTTTAAAAGGTCCCATTTGGGTGATGCCTGTGGCTCAGTGAGTAGAGTTCTGGCCTCATATACTGAGGGCAGTGGGTTCAAACCCTGCCCGGGCCAAAACTGCAACAAAAAAATAGCTGAGCATTGTGGCGGGTGCCTATAGTCCCAGCTACTTGGGAGGCTGAGGCAAGAGAATCACCTAAGCCCAGGAGCTTCAGGTTGCTGTGAGCTGTGACACCACAGCACTCTACCAAGGGTGATAAAAATAAATAAATAAATAAATAAATAAATAAAAATATTGGCTCAGAGTGCCCAGGTCTCTGACATCACTGCAACCCTCATGAGGCTGCTATTCTTGGCCCCAACCCTTCGCACGTTGCTACCAGAGATGGAAACCCCTGCTGCTGATGCCATCGTGTCGCGGGAAGGTGAGCTGGACGTGTATGAGCTGGAGCTGCTCAGGAAGCAGCCAGAGCTCCTGCCTTTGCTGGAGTTGGCCGGGGAGGCCGGTAACGGCCCCAGCACTGACGGGTCACTTCCTTCGACACCTCCCCCAGCAGAGGAGGATGAGTTATACCGGCAGTCGCTGGGGATCATCTCTCGGTACCTTCGGGAGCAGGCGACCGGCACCAAGGACGAGAAGCCAATGGGCAGGGCAGGAGCCGCCAGAAGGAAGGCGCTGCAGACCTTGGGCTGCGTGGGAGACGAGGTGCAGCGCACCCACCAGACGGCTTTCCGAGGGATGCTTTGCAAGCTGGACATCAAGACTTTGTCTGGAGGGATGGTCCATGTTTTCAGTTACGGCATAACAAACTGGGGCAGGATTGTGACTCTAATTTCTTTTGGTGCCTTTGTGGCCAAACACCTTGAACAGCATAAACCAAGAAAGCTGCATTGAGCCATTAGCAGAAAATATCACAAATGTCCTTGTAAGGACAAAACAAGACTGGCTAGTGAAACAAAGAGGCTGAGATGGTTTTGTGGCGTTCTTCTACCTGGAAGACCTGGAAAGCAGCATCAGAAATGGGCTACTGGCTTTTGCAGGTGTTGCTGGAGTAGGAGCTGGTTTGACCTGTCTAATAAGATGGGCTTGTAAGTGCCATGATTTACTTCTAACCAACAATGGCCACCAGAACCAGGATCATCTGTGAAATCAAATGGATTTGTGAAGTTGGACTTAAACTACCCTAAGCTGTATGTAACTTGCAAGAGCAGCCTACTCAGAAAAGGAAGTGGCAAAAGGAATGTGACTTTTACAAGAATAAATACATGGGAAAAGTGGTCCCCCTTGATTGAAGAGTCACTTTCTGAAAGAAGCAAAGTTCAGTTCAAACAACAAGCAAACAGGCCATGGAGGAGGACTTTTAGATTTGGTGAAGTCAGTAGGCTGAAAAGACATTTCCTTGCTGAGACCAGGAGTGTGTCCAGTAGTTAGATTAGTCATAGAATTCATTAAATATGCTCACAAATTCTTGTATTACTGAGGAATAGAAAGTGCAAGTGTTCAGGACTTTCATACCTGTTGTACCTTAGCTTCATTTGAATGATTCTTAGTTTATTAGCCTAGTAATGACCATGAATACTTGATTTAAGTCCTAATAATTAGTTACAGGTATGGAATATCCTCAGTTTTCAAGACAAAAACAACTTATATGTCTGTAAAAAATTGCATATATTTTTACAGAAAGTATTTCTTTAAACAATAAAGGTGGTTCTCAAATTTAGTTTTTTTAATGCTCTTTTTGAATTTTGTAACTTCTATAGTTAGGAACCTATTTCTTACAACTTTTCTATGCTAAACTTTGTCTTGATTAGTTCTAGAGTGTGTATTGAACCAATTGAACCAATTGATGTAATTGTATACAACCTAGTTATAGTGGAATAAAGCTGATTCATAACGATAAAAAAAAAAAAAAAAATACTGGCTCAACACCTGTAGCTCAAGTGGCTAAGGCGCCAGCCACATACACCAGAGCTGGCAGGTTCGAATCCAGCCCAGGCCTGCCAAACAACAATGACAACTACAACCAAAAAATAGCCGGTGTTGTGACGGGCACCTGTATTCCCAGCTATTTGGGAGGCTGAAGCAAGTGAATCACTTAAACCCATGAGTTTGAGGTTGCTGTGAGCTGTGATGCCACAGCACTCTACCCAGAGCAACAGCTTGAGGCTCTGTCTCAAAAAAAAAAAAAAAAAGATCCCATCCCTAAGGTTCCATTCAGTTCAGAGTTATGATTTAATCACTCCCTCTAAGGCCCCAAATCTTAACACCACCAATATGGAGATTAAGTCTCAACACATGAATTTGGGGAGACATCCAAACCACAGTAAATGACAAAGGCGAAGTCCAAACTGACAGCAAAGGATCCAGATAGTTAATGAGGCAAATCTCCAAAGTATGCTTGGGCACTCTAGATTTTCCTCTTTTTCTGCAGATTCATCTCTTTGTCTGTGAGTCTTACCAGAAGGTAGAAAGAAAAACCAGAGGTACTTTTGGTCAAGAGAGAACAGTTCAGTTCAGGGGGATCAGCAGGACACTATGGCATTAAAAGCTGAAGAGGCCTGAATTCAGAAATGATTTTAAAAAACAATCCTTTCCAACAGAAAAAAAAAAAAAAAAAAAAAAAAAACTTGTCTGCAAAGGAAACCTCACCAAGATGGCAGGTAATTTGGGAAGGCCCCATAGTGGCCTTTTCTATGTAGTTAGAGATGGAGACATCTGCCCTTTTGTCATCGTACGAAAACAATATTGTGTTCAGTCTCGTTAAATTTTAGGACTAACAGTAAATAATGGAGCAGGCTCCAAGTCGGCTGCTTGTCTTGTTAGTGTAGCAATAGTCTTGGCAACTCTTTCTCTTAATCTCAGTACTCTAAAGCTATTTATACACTGGCATAGGAAAACATATTATTTGCAGAAATGCTTTCAGATCCTATGTCCTTTATACAGGCACAGAAGATGTTTTCAAAGATCCGTATTTCTGTAGTATTTTTTGCGACAAAGACTTTATAGCAATGATCTGCCAGGTTGTGTGGGTGTAAATACAGCCTCCATTAGTGTTTCTTTAATTCTACTTTGGCTGTTTAAATATCTATTCAAATATTTCCATCTGCCTAGGGTTAGATTTTGGATTTCACTCATGATCACCTTGCAAGTTTTGAGAATACAATGGAGTGTCCAAAAGCTCCTGTCTCAATCCTCTCCTCCCTATAGGGTTTTATATTGAATTCAACTAATACAGGACACTGTGGAACCCTTATATTAGATAATCTGGAAACAGTCTCCTTCCTAGTTCAGATCCTCTACAGATGCCAAGACTGGATTAGACAGGCAAGAAATGCCAGTAAGGAGGAGGGCAGAGAACTGAAGAAGCAAGAAGAGCTGGGAAGGATGAGCAGGAAGCAACGAAGGGGCTAGACAGGCAGTCTTAGACAGCAGCACAGTTCCAGGAAGGTCTCAGCCAAGTTGATAGAGAACCTTTGAGCCAAAGTCACCCACCAGAGGAGTCCCCCATCTTGCAGGAACAGGCCTATACTAGCAGCCCTGTGGCACTCAGTTGAGCAGCCCCAGGGGAGTGTGGACTCAAGAAAGCGCTATGGGGAATTCCCATTTGTCACCCCTGCTCCCAGCAGAGGGAGAGCTGACTAGAGCATCTTCATGGCCACACAGCTCCCACCCAGTCTGCTTAGGAAGAGTAAAATGCAGCAGCTGTGGGTTCCTAACATGTTCCAGCAATCCACACAGGGAAGTCAGAGACTATGGCAGAGACCCTGATGTCTTTTCACCCAGAGAGGTTTTTACTGAGGATATACTTGGGGATTCCACATAAGATTTCTTTTAGGGAGAAAATAATTCCACTGCTTTGATAGTTTCAGAATGGTTAGAAGACTATCACTGGTGGGAGGCTTTTCTTAGAACCCCAAGCTCTTGATTTGTGGGTTACATGATACTCATTTCTGTATATCATATTCTCCTACACATCTGTGGCTTTCTGTAATCTGTTCCATGTGACTGCAATGCCTTTGTTCGCCTTTCTCTACTCACAAAATTTCTCATCTTTTGCAACCCATATTGACTGCCTTTTCTTCTCTGAAATTTTCCCTAATTTTCTTGAGCATGGGAGGCAGCTCCTGCCACTGTGTTACTATGGAAATTTATACTTTGATTACAGCTTTTGTCATATTTGATAGTAATTTATTTATATATCTGTGCCCTACATGTTGTAAGATTTTGATTTTTTTTCTTTTCCTTTTTATCTAAAGAGAAAAACATTGACATCAGTCCATGAATGTACAGGTGAATTCTCTTGTTCTATAATCACAACAAATGCCTCTAATAGGCTGTATTGGTTTCCCAGGGCCATCATAACAAGATGTCACAAACTGAGTGGTTTAAACAACAAAAAATTATTGTCTCACAGTTTTAGAGTCCTAAGTCTAAAATCAAGGTGTCAGCAGGCTTAGTTCCTTCTGAGGCCAGAAAAGAGGAATCTGTTCCATGCCTCTCCCTGGTTTCTGGTGGCTTTTTGGCAATCTTTGGCACTTCTGGGCATGTAAATTCTTATCATCTGCTTTCATCCCCACATGGCATCCTTCCTGCATTCATATCTGTCTCCAAATATTTTTCTTCTATAAGAACACCAGTCATTATAGATTAAGGGCCCATCCTACAACAGTATGGCCTTATGCTGCTGCAGTAACCCTAGGAACACACCAAGGCCAGACTTTGGTGAGCAAAGCAAGGAGTGGTGGAAGAGATCAGAAAAGGAGGTGAGAATCCAGCTATGTAGGGCTGTGAAAAACAGCATAAGGATTCTGAATTTTGTTCTAAGTGGAGCAGGTAGTCATGTTATATGACCTGATTTATATTTTAAAAATCTCTATGGATTCTGTATAAGATGGATTGAAGAATGGTAAGAAACAAGGAGACTAGTTAGGATCAGTGCAGAAGTCCAGCCAAGAGCTCATGGAAATTTAGATTAGGGTGTAGCAGTAGAGTTCAGTGTTAAAATACACAAACACAGGCATGTGTCACGTAACAAATGAATACAGAGCTGTTAGACTATTTCACCATTGTGTGAACATCATATGGTGTACTTGTGCTGACGAGAAAAATTCTGCAGTTCAGAAGTAGAATGTTTTGTAAATGTCTGTTAGGTCCATTTTTCCTAGAGTCCAGTGTAAGTCCAGTATATCTTTATTGATTTTCTTAATAATGTGTCTAGTCAGTCAGTGCAGTGTTGAAGTCTCCCACTATTATTGTATTGTTGTCTTTCTCTTTTCTTAGGTTGGGTAGTAATTGTTTTATCAGTCTGCGAGTTCTGATGTTAGATGGAAAGATATTTAGGATTGTTATAACTTCTTGTTGAATTGATTCCTTTTTCAATAAATAATGACTTTATTTTTTTCTGTTGTTGATTTCAAGTCTGTTTTACCTGATATAGGAACAGCTACAACTCACTTTGGGTTTCCATTTGCATGGAATATTTTTTGAACCCATTTACCTTGAATCTATAAAAAATCTTTACCAGTTAAGTGGGTCTCTTGGAGGCAGCAAGTTGTGTTTTCTTAATCCTTTCCCTCAATCTGTATGTTTTAAGTGGAGGCATTTAGATCATTTACATTCAAAGTTAATATTGATGTGTAAGGTACTGTTCCAATCATCATGTTGATTGTTAATTATTTGGTTTGTATTCTCAATTGTATTACTGTTTTATAAGCCTTGTGATTTTTATACTTTTGAGTATTTTTACACTGGCAAATATTGACCTTTCATTTCAATGTTTAGAATTCCTTTGAACATTTCTTGTAGGGCCAGCCTATTGGTGACAAACTCGCTTAGTATTTTCTTCTCTGGGAAAGAGTTTTTTTTTTTTTGTTTGTTTGTTTGTTTTTGCAGTTTTTGGCCAGGGCTGGGTTTGAACCTGCCACCTCCAGTATATGGGGCTGGCACCCTGCTCCTTTGACCCACAGGCACTGCTCTTCTCCTTCATTTTTGAAAATTAGTTTTGAGGGAAACAAAATTCTTTGTTTAAGAAGACTAAAATAGGACTCAGCTCCTGTAGCTCAGTGGTTAGGGTGCTGGTCACGTATACTGGGGCTGGTGGGTTCAAATTATAACAACAACAACAACAACAACAACAAAAAATTGCCAGGCATTGTGGTGGGCACCTGTAGTCCCAGCTACTGGGATGCTGAGGCAAGAGAATCACTTAAGCCCAAGAGTTTGAAGTTGTTGTGAGCTGTGATGCCACATATCTCTACTGAGGCAACATAGTGAGACTCTGTTTCAAAAAAAAAAAAAGGAAAGAAAGACTAAAATAGGACCCCAATCCTTTCTGGCTTGTAAGGTTTCTGCTGGAATGTCTGCTGTTAGTCTGATGGGGTTTCCTTTATAAGTTATTTGCCACTTCTGTCTCACTGCTCTTAGGATTCTTTCCTTTACATTGACTTTAGGTAGTCCAATAAAACTACATCCCTTGCAATGAATTGCAAAGTCCTCCTTGCAATGAATCTCCCAGTAGTTTGTTAAGCTTCTTATATCCAAATGTCTAGCAATACCAGGAAAACTTTTCTCAATTATTCTCTCAAATATGTTTTCCAAACTTTTTGCCTCTTTCTTTTTCTTCTTCTCCTTCAGTAATACCAATGAGTCTTAGGTTTATACATTTTACATAATTCCACACTTCTTAGAAGTTTTGTTCATTTCTTTTCATTCTTTTTTCTTTATGTCTGACTGAGTTAATTGTAAAGCCTGTCTTCAAGCTCTAAAATTCTTTCTTCTGCTTGATCTAGTCTATTGTTAAAACTTTCCAGTGTATTTTGTAATTCCCTAGATAAGTCCTCATTTGAGAAGTACAGTTTGTTGGGTTTTTTAAAAAACTATCTTACCCCTTTAGAAATGTTTTTATTAGTATTCTGAATATTTTATGTTTTTGTGTGGGTTTAAAACTTTCTCTTGGATCTCATTGAGTATCTTTATAATCCATATTTTGAATTGTTTATCTGACATTCATAGATTTCATTTTTGGTTTGGATCCATTGCTGGAGTGTTAATGTGATCCTTTAGAGGTATTGTAAAATTCTGTGTTTTCATATTATCAGAATTGTTTCTTTGGTTCCTCCTCATCCAGAGAGACTATTTCTTCTATTATTTTTGTTTGACTTTATTTTTATTTGAACTGGGGTCCCCCACGTGTTGAGGATGTGGCTGTAATATGTATCCTTTATGGATGTTTTCAGTAGCAAAGACTGAGTGCCTTGGTTATAGAAAATCTTTGTGTGGTGTCTTTCATAGATGCTGCTAGTAGTGACAATGTACTGGATTTGTGAGCAGGTTCACTGCCACCTGCAGGGCTGGAATGGTAAAAGTCTCATGAAGCTTCTCTTGTTTCCCAGTGGTATCCACTTTTTTCCCAGTGTTTTTTCCAGTGGGTTGAATAATTTAGCCTTCAAGCCACCAGGTGGCACACACAGGCAAGAATAGGCTGCAGCAGCAGATAGGTTTATGAAAAACCCCAACAATAGGCACAAGTCCCAGCCCTCTTGGAGGTAGTGAGGGGAGCCCCCAGTAAAATGCAATGAGGTCTTCACAGGAAGAAGGGAAGGAACCACCTTAGCTCATGGAACCACCAGGCCAACAACAAAGCATTCCACCTCCCTATAATGCTCCTGCCCCAGTTCAGATATTCAGATCAGACAGACAGCTCTGTTTATCTGCAGGAATGTTGACATTTTATGTAGAGAAGGTGCAAAAGTACACCTCCCATGGGGACCTAGTCACCCCACAGTGCTCCAAAAAGGCTACTCACAGGTGCATCTATGCCAAGCTCCATGTCCAGAAGAGTTTTTCCTTCATTTTGGGGAAAGGACTCCCTGTAAATGGTGCTGGGAAAATTGTATAGCCACATGAAGAAGAAGGAAACTGGATCCCTGTCTCTGACTATATATAAAAATTAACTCAAGATGGATTAAAGATTTTTTTTTTTTTTTGAGACAATCTCACTTTGTCGCCCTCGGTAGAGTGCCATGAAATCAAAGCTCACAGCAACCTCCAACTCTTGGGCTCAGGAGATTCTCTTGCTTCAGCCTCCTGAGTAGCTGGGACTACAGGCACCCACCACAACACCCAGCTATTTTTTTGTTGCAATTTGGCAGGGGCCAGGTTCGAACCCACCACCCTCAGTATATGGGGCTGGTGCCCTACTCACTGAGCTACAGGTGCTGCCCAGATTAAAGATTTAAATGTAAAATGCCGGGAGCCAATACCTTAAGAAATAAAAAGCTTATAATAGAAATTTACAGCCTGGAGGAATTTATGGGTGGGTAGGGCGTTGTAACTCTTGGTTCCAGGAATTTGGTTCCAGAAACTGTAAATACCACACCTGTTACCAAAAACCCCCCACCCTAAACTCACCCGTGAGCACACCTCCCCCCTCCGCTTGTGTTTAAATAGCTGTTAAAAAATAAAGTTTTTGGGAGTTTGATCAGAATCCTGTCTTGCTCCTCATTCTTCGTGTCTCTTGTTTCTTTCACTCTCTCCCTCCATATCCTAGGTCCCTGCTGAACTAGCCCCGCAGGCCAGGGCAATAATGCATACTAATTTTCCATATTTTCACTTTTAAATGTTTACTTTGATCTTAATAAATGAATATATGTTATTTTGGTAAGATTTTTTTCATTTGTTTGACAATGACAATGTACTTTGAAACCTGCTGCATAAAAATAACATTCTACGCCCCTTGAGGATTAGTTCCAGGCAAGCAGATCAGATGCAATGTAAGGAGACCCAAAGTTCAAGAGAAGCAGTTGGGGAAGAGGAGGTCTGCAGACGAAGAACATGAGCACAGACCAGAACTTGAATAATAAGATAATAATATTTGAGATGTCTCAGATGGAGCTGAACTAAACTTTGTGAAATTATCAAGGAAGGATTTATACTGAAAATGACTTTCATAGATGGCATTATTATTCCAATTAGTAGATACCCTTAGGGATTAGTGACTGGACAGGGAAATTCTGGGAGCTGCTGATGTTCTGTTCTTGATCTCAGTGCTGATTACCTGGTGGTGTCTACTGTAAAAATCAAGGAGTCATGTAATTATTTGAGTATTCATTATACTTTTAAAAAATGGTAATCAGTTGATACCTTTCATGGAGGGCATACCTAATGCTGAAAATGGAATTGGATTTGAACATCTTCAAAAGAAAAATTTCAAATTCTATTGATTACAGAGAGGAGGGACAATGTGTATAACATAACACATGATCAGCCAAACAATGATAGGGTAGGGGGTGTCATAATGGATTTATCCAGACATTGAAAGATACCACTGCACTTTATTATATAGGGTGGACATAAAGTTTGTGTGCAATTTACTATGTCAAAGTATCTTAAATTGCTCATAAACTTCATGTCCACCTTGTATATTAGAGAATGGAACAAATGGTACCCTAGCACTCCCAATTGTCTTAATGGGCTCCATTCTTTATAACTTTCATCACATGTACATGTATTCTTCTATACAATCAGCCTTCTATATAAACTCTTTAGTTATTATATTTAATCTGTTCGGGTCACTGAGGCATATCCAATCCCTATAATACTGCATGCACTACGTAATGTGGGCAATTTGTATTTGTTAAATAAATAAAATAAGTTCCATGTATTACATATTTAAGAGAAATATAATGAGAGCCTCAAATACAATTTTACGTTTTTTACTAGCTGCATTATAAAAGAGCAAAACAATCTAAAAATTGATTTTACTCATATGCAATGTATCAATTACCTAAAGTATTATAATTTAAACATATAATAAAAGGAAAAATTATTAATGTAATACATATGTACTTACATTCATAGTAAGATTTAAAACTCTATAATTTTAAAATTTACCATAAATCTTAATTCGAATTATTCACATTTCAAGGGTAGAATAGCCATGTGATTTTTTTCTTCATATACATCATTTTGAGGATTCCACTTTTGTAGAAGAAAGTTTGGGAAGTCAGATTGGCCACTCACTGCTCTTTGACAAATGACAATTCTCACCTTGGAAGGGAAGAAAAAAATCAGGAAATAATTTTACTATTCTTCATCAGCACAAAAGGGCAGAAGATTGGGTAGCATGAGGAAGTAACTGCTATATTAGTACCAACTTCAGGGATTTTCTTAGGTGAATAAAACAAATAAATGGTTATGAGGTTGTTTAAATAATACAATAACACAACACAACTTACAAGCATTAGGATGCTGTCGGTGGCTTTGATTTCAGAAGAGGACTGGGAAGAGAGGCTGGGGCTGTGGAGATACTGGGTTCTCCTGTGGTGTCTGTGGAGGACACTGACCATGTAGAGGCTGGTGCAGACCATGAGGACCACAAACAGGAGATCTTGAGTCACTATGATGCTCAAAAATGAGTGTGAATGGAAGTTTATTTTCTTAGTTTGACAATATATTTGAGAATACCAGGACCAACAAGGGTAACATTCATTCTGGCTATTACTGCTTTGATGAGGTGGATATAGACCAGCATATTGAGGATCCACAAGAACAAGAGAGAGGGTAAAATGCACGTAGAGAGTTTAGACTTAAGCCATGCCCATGTAGAGTTCTTGGGGCTGATGGTGACGGCTTGAAATGTACTCAGGAGAGATGTAGTACAGATGGAAAGACCCCGGGAAACTCTGCTTATATACAAAATTGCTTTACAGCTGACATCATTCATGGTATTTTTTACTCCAATGTATGACATAATATGTGGTGTCAATGAGAGCAAGATGCTCAAAACATTGACTAATGTCAGGTGCATGAAAATCAAATCTATGGGCTTCTTCAGGTGAGACTGGGTGAAATATATGTACACATAGAACACAAGGAGTAGTGAGTTGCCCATGATACCAACTCAAATTTGAAATATAAGGACAGACCCTAGAATAGTGTCACTTGGAATCATTATTGTAATGATGTTTTAGATGTTCTAATTAGGCAAGCCAGTCCTAAATGCAAAATAAATGGGTTAGATAGCAAAATTATAAATAATGGAGCCTGTGGAAAAATATAATGATTGATAGTTCAGTACAAAGAGAGTGTGTTGTAATTTCCAATTCCTCAGTATTTGAGGCCCAGATGTGGCATTTCCAGAAACTGGCTTCCATGGGATCTTGAGAACTTTAGAGCACAGATGTGGGTGACACCCAGCATCACAGTGTATCACCCATCAGCCATGCTGAAAGATAAATGTGTATTTTTGAGTTATTGTTTCTTTAGAGAACCAGAAAGCATTTTATCTGCAAACCTATGATCCAGTATTCTAAACTTTCTAAAGAACATTATACTTCTAACACATAAAGAATAGCAAGTGTATTTGAATTCTTATTTAGACTTTTGACTGCATACCCAGTTCTCCCCAGACAGTTATGTAACACAGCTTTCTAAGTGGGGCTTTTCTTGGCACCCTATCCAACCCCATGTGCTGGGTTCAGGGCTGCTGACTTGCAGTGGCTAGAGGCCCAGCATGCCATGCTGCTAAACACACCCCAGGACACAGGACAACCACATCAAGGAGTTTTCTGGCCTCAACTGGCAGCCATGAAGCTGGTTTATGGCAGCTGGTGGCCAATGAACCCAGCCTAACAAATAATCCATGCATCTTGCTGACTGCAACACATGTAAAATCCACACTTTGCTTTCAACATTTTTTGATGCTTGTTATGAAAACAATCAGTCAGTTCATAATACATTAGAATAGGAATGATATATTTATTAAGGTTGACATTTAAATTAATAAAGTTAATACCTCATTTACATTTATCAAAGTTTGTCACTCTTTATTATATCATTCTCTCACAGACCCAATCTTCTTCTTATTTAGTTTTTCCATTATTTTGAACATAGTCTTTCCTTTCTGAATATACATCAAGTGAATTCTGTATGTTTTCTCCTTTCTATGGAGAAATTCCATGACACTATTCTGAATTTACCAAGTTATATTACTCTATTCATCACCTCTCTCTATCCTAGCAAAAATATCTACCTCTACTACAGCAATAATCTTCTCCTGGTCTAATTATAAGAAGGACAATCCAAAGTAATATTGGACATCTACAATATGAGACTATTATTCCTCTACCTACTTTGTAATTTATTAGATTGAATTTTTAAAAATTGTGATCCTGGATATGGCTGACCATTTTTGTCCACACTCTAGTGGTCAATGTATTATTGAAAATGCATTGTATATTTAATATAGTGAGCCAAGAAGAGTTAAAGGAACATGGTGCCTCAAGCAGCCCAGATGGCAGAAGGTAGCAGTATAAGTGCTTTGAACCACATCAAGGCATTCTATAAGAGTCATAGCTAATTAAAGAAGCTTGTAATCACTCCTTTGTAGAAGTCTCAAGTCATACAATTGATTAACTTTTGACTTTAAATGTTAGGCTCTTGGTGCCAGAAGTTAAGACACAAAGGAATACAGATTCCACTCCCTTGTACTCAAAGAAGATAGGTAACACTAAACAACATATGGAATCACTTCAACACTCAGCTTTTGGTGGCAACTCACCTGGGACACCCCTCCACTGTGCCAGCGGTTTTGCTTTCTTTTTTTTTTTTTTTTTTTTTTGGCTGGGGCTGGTTTTGAACCCACCACCTCCAGCATATGGGACCTGCACCCTACCACTTCTAGGCGTTGCCCTTGCTTTCTATTTTTATTTCTCCTGAGTAAAACGAATTTTCCTACTTACCCTTAAACTTGCCCTTAATAAACTTTTGTTTCACTTGCTGTCTCTGTCAGTCCATGAATTCATTCTTTGACTTGCCAGACAACAGCCTGGTTCAGCATTTTGGGTAATTATGTGGTAAGAAAGTTTCAGGTTCACTTTCAAGCTCTAAGACCATGCATTTCCTGTACAGTTCAGAAAGGAATGGTCTCTCTCTTGCTCCACACTATTCTCCAGAATTCTTAACTCAGTACTCTTCTCTTTGCTCTACACATCTTCCCTTAGCTTTAGTAACTCTTCCATAGTTTTACCACCTGAATCAGTTCCCAAAATGTTCTTTGTATTGGAGGACTTAAAATTTCTCTCTGCTAATGGTTGGAGGCCCTGGATATCATACCAAGCTCTGATCTGAATTGTAACCAACCTCAACCCTGCAGGGAT
>CAUYPK010099133.1:0-50478 GCA_963574355.1 Loris lydekkerianus
CATAGCCCCTGTCTTAGGTTGCCTGCTCTTGCAGTTTCAGTCTTACCTGTCATGGGGATACAAACATCAATGGTTTGGTCCCTGTCTTAGGTTGACTGAACACAGAGTGATCTTACCCGTCTTTGGGTACTATGAATGTAATTCACCATGCAGCCTCTCCATATCCTGTCTTAGGTTGTCCCAGCTTTGGGAGTCTTACCCGTCATTGGTGCTATGGAGGGCGGTGAAGAATAATAGATTCTTGGTTAATGAGCTGGTAATATCGGACCTCGACCTGATTTAGCTGCCTCTAACCTTTTTTAAGGATACAGGGCCCAAAGGTGAAGGGTAAATAAGGGTAGCAGGGGAAGAAGGTAGGGTGAAATACTTGCCCACTTCTTGCCAGCTCTACTAGTCCTGCCTGGGTCTGATGCAGCCTCATCTTTCACCTGAATTCCTGGAGCAGCCCTCACATCCGTACTTCATTCCATGAGTCCGCCTCCCCTCAATCGTCCTCCACCCTGCATCCGGCACTGTGGCTCCCCAGTTCACTGGGTAAGAGCGCAAGTCTCAGGAGCACCCACACGGAGACCCTGCAGGCCTTGGTGCCCGTTTGCCCCCGGCCTGGTATCCAGCTGCCCTTCCCTGTCCCCACTCCCGCTGCTGCTCCTCACTACTGCACAGCACTGCTGCCTGGGGCTGGACGACCGCCCACACAGACACAGACATGGCCCCCTCAGCACCCCTCTCCGCCCTCCAGCACCCCTCTCTGCCCTCCAGCGCCCCTCTCCGCCCTCCAGCGCCCCTCTCCACCCTCCAGCGCCCCTCTCTACCCTCCAGAGCCCCTCTCCACCTTCACTCGGGCCTCAGATCATATCACAGCCACCTAACTTCTTTGTTAAATGTATTGTCCGTCTCCCCTACTGGAACGTAGGCCCCATGGGGATGGGGCTTTTAGCCTGTTTTCTTGATTGTACTGTAGTTGCTAGAAGAAGGCCTGGCATGAAGCACACACTCAGTATTTGCCAAACTAGAGTGAAAACTTGATTTCCATCTGACAGAGCTCTCCTTGGTGAGACTGCTCAGATGCTGAGTTGACTAGGAAGGCTGCCTGGCTTCACAGGCCAGCCTCTGGGAAATCTCACGTGGTGGTTGGATGAAGCACCTGATTTTGTGGGTCTGTGTGCCCAGCTCTGTGCTCTCCAGAGCTGCATGCACCACACTTTGTCTCAGCTTTGTTGTTCTACCAGCTCCGCCCAGTTTACTCAGAGCTTAGAGCAGGCTCCGCACCTCAGGCTCTGCCAACAGACACATTTGGACCTGCTGTCCAACGTGTCAGGGCAAACTCCAGGGCAAGGATGTTTTGGTGGGAAGGAAAGAGATGTGTGCAGCGCCTGCCTCCCCAGCCACCTGGCTCATACTTACAAGGGTCTGCTGCAAACACCAGCTGTCAGCTCCAGTGACAAGAGCTCCAGTGTCAGCTCCACTATCAGGCCGCTCTGTGTGGGCGGCTGTCCAGCCCCAGGGATGGAATCAAACAATCCTAGGTTTGAGATTATGAGCATTTCGGCTTTCAACACCGAGCATTGCCATTTAACACATATCTTCATAGTCACATCACCTTCCAGTGTTATTCTGTGTACAGTTTCATTTCATCTCTATTGCAAAAGAGTAGGTGTTACTGGAGACAGATAGTAAGTCCTTGGCCGTGTCTCGCCTTTCAGTTGTGAGTGCATTTAGCTTAGCCGGGACAAAAAACAACAACCACAAATGTCCCCGACTGGGATTCTGCACTTGAGATTCTGCTCCAGACAGGAGGACGTCTGCCTGTCCTGCTTCCTCAGCTTCCCAACTGGAGTGGAGGCTATTGGAGTGCAGTTATCATGTCCGGGAAGAGACGGAGAAACATAACTAACACAAGCCAAACTCCTGCAAGGGGGAAATTGTCATAATGGCTCTACACCCCAGAACCTATTACTGTGTCTGGCACAAAAATACTCGTTGAAATAAATTGCTACACAAAGTATGAATGAGGAATAAGAGGCAATTCTGAATAAGGGGATCAAAGTCTCAGAGGAGAAGGGTTTAGGGCATTAACTTGAAAGTTTTTCTGTTGGTCATTTCCATTCACAGTGTTATTACTCAAACATACAGTACTATTATAGCTTTGATAAGTCTAGGCTTTGCCCAGAGATCTTAGAATCTGAGAGTGTCTCTGCCCAGAATAAGCTGAGATTTCAGACATTTTTAAAAATTAGTACCACAGTAGAAAGTGATTAGGAATGTGAATTGTAGGTTTGAGTCTCTCTCTCCCATCACTTGCTGTGTGTCCTTGGGTAAGTTACTTCACCTTTCTGAACTTCAGTTTCCTCATCTGCATAGTGGAAATTTTAACAGCAACCTTCTCCTGTGGTTTGAAAATATTAAGTTTGTTAATATACATAAAGCACTTAAAACAATGTCAAACACATAGCAGAAATATCTAATGACTATTACTATTGCCAACAGCAGGTTTTCTAGACCTAAGGCTGCATTTACTGTGTTGCAAAATTCTAAAAACGATTTCTTATCAAACAAGAGGGTACAAGGAAAGACTATTAATAATACTTGGTAAATAATAAGATGTACATTCCAAGACTAGTAAATAGAAATATAAAAACGTTGTGGTTTTTTTAATGATATCCGAGATACAAAGTTTTCAAAATAAAGATATAGACTTATAAAATTAATACCTGTGGATGATATCAAGTACTGGGTAGGATGTGGAGAAATTAGAATCCTCATACATTACTGATGGGAATGTAAAATGGTTCAGCCACTTTGGAAAACAGTTTGACAGTTCTTCAAAAACTGAGCATCTCCTTACCATATGCCCAGCAGTTTCTCTTCTGGGTGTGTACCCAAGAGAATTTTGAGCATATATTCATAAAAGCACATACATGAATGCTCATTGCAGTATTATTCATAACAAGCTAGAAGTGGAAACAATACCAATGTCCATCAGATGAATGGATAAACAAGAGGTGGGGTGGGGTGTTATTCAGCCATAAAAAGGAATGAAATACACAGTATGTGGTCCTGAGACGGGGCATTTGGCGCCCAGCTTGTGAACCCAGGAGCAGCCAACTAGCCTTCTGCGTCACTGCCCCAGGGGTATTGGTGCTGAGGGACATGGGGAGGCTGGGGCTAGAGAGGAGAAAATGCAGCTAAAGCCCACAGGTCCCTAGTTAGTTGAGGGAGACCGCGGCATAGCCCACACTGCTGTCCCTGCCAACCCCAGGACACCCTCAGACCTACGGAGCCTTCCTCTGGCTTCACTACTTGTCTGTGAGCATTGCACACAGGCCTAAGGGTGACACAAAGTTCCTCCATTCACGGCTGAATGGGGACCTCCTATTTCCTAGGCCTGGACAATTTCATGAAGTGAAGAGCATATTCACCTTGCTCTAAGCAGAAGGGTCTGTATCCATTCATTAATGCACCCATTCACCTGGCCCAAGTGGAAGGGACTGTATCCATTCATTAATGCACCCATTCACCTGGCCCAAGTGGAAGGATCTGTATCCATTCATTAATGCACCCATTCACCTGGTCCAAGTGGAAGGGACTGTATCCATTCATTAATGCACCCATTCACCTGGCCCAAGTGGAAGGGACTGTATCCATTCATTAATGCACCCATTCACCTGGCCCAAGTGGAAGGGACTGTATCCATTCATTAATGCACCCATTCACCTGGCCCAAGTGGAAGGGTCTGTATCCATTCATTTATTAGCATATCCTGGCCAAATATAACTACAAAGGACCCCTGTGACTACATATAACTCTAGACAAAGAACCCAGGTGGAGATCTTCAACTTGAGTAGAGACCAAGGATACTGAAGAAAGAAATTCCAGTCACACTACAATGCAGATAAACCTTGCAACATTGCACCAAATGAAGGAAGCCAGTCCCACTTATACGAAATGTGCAGAACAGACAAATTCACAGAGACAGAAACAGATTAATTAGTAGGCTGCCAAAGTCTGAGGATGGCTGCAAATTGTTATAGACTTTCTTTGGAGGACAATAAAAATGTTCTGAAATTAGGCAATGATGATTCTTGTACAACCTTGTAGATATATTAAAAATCAAGCACTTTTAAAAGGCCACATTTTAAGTATGTGAATTATGTTTCAACTAAATAACTTAAAAGTGGATCATGTCCCTGTCTGTAAACTCTTTTTCATGCAGCTGTTGCATTTAGCTCTCTCTCAGCATCCCTGGGAGGAAGATGACGGGCCAGAGTCTTACAACTTTTGCTCTTACAGATCAGGTGTAGCTTGTGTGATCCCCACTCTGAACATGAAAACTCTCAGGCTCAGAGAGGTCATGCAACATGGGAGAGGCAGAGCTGGGACTCAGACCTGAGCGTCCCGACAGCAGAGCCCTCAGTAGAGGCAGAGCCGGGACCCAGGCCTGAGCGTCCTGACAGCAGAGCCCTTGGCCTCTAATGATGTTACGAGGAAGCCCGTGAACCCACATGGCTGCAGCAGAGGGAGGCAACTAACAGTATGATGAGGCCCGAATGCTGTGCCCCAATTCATGCTTCCTAAATCCCTGTTGTTCCTCACCACAGCCCTGTGAGGCAGTTCCTACCCTCATACTGGGAACAGGGAAACTCAAACCACATAAATGACGTAATTCACCTAAAGTCACCAGTTTATTAAGTAACTGAGCGAGGCTTCAAGCCCAGTTCTTTCTAATACCCAAACCCTTGCCTTTTCCACGTACTATGTGTGGGCAGAATTCACCCCGTGCCAGGCATGATGTGTGCACATCAAGTGATGGTGCAGTGTGAGTGGGGGGGGGGGTCCAAGCTCTGGGTGTAAGCACGGCAGCCCACTCTGTCTCTCAGGCCGCAGGCTGCTATACTGGCAAACACTTTCTTTAACCACTGAACAGGCACAGGACTGTGATAGGATGAGTCACACATCACAGAAAGAGAAAGTTCATAATCACAGGGCTGGCAGAGGCTGCCCTGGCAGAGCTGAGAACAGGTGGTGCGGGAATTTAAAAAGTAACTGGACAGCAGAAGAAATCGTGGCACACGTCATTTGGACTGATAGGTGATTTTGGTTCCCTCCCATGGAAATCGCCTGGGGATCACCTGGCAGTTGTTAAACGTACCAGGCTGGTGGGAAGACCCATTCACTACTGAGCCCCTGCACCCCGGCTTCTGCTTAGCAAGCACAGAGCCTGATTCAGGCCTGACACAAGAAGCCACCATAAATCCTGTCACTTAGCAACAGGCAAAATAAGGCAGCACCTTCTGAAAGATGCAGGGGGCTGCAGACACGGCACACATCCCTAGAAATGCCTAAATAGGAAGAATAGAACGAAACGACTAGTTACTCGCACTTCCAGAAATGAATGTTTCCCAGAATGAAATTCCAAACCTTAGACCCCGTCGTGGGAGCCTCAAGGCCACGACGTCACTCCTGAGCATCTCCTGGGCCTCTCCTTCAGCCTCCTTGTCACATCACACTCCTGCAAAGTCTGTCAAGAACATGGAAAGGTCATTGTCCATCCTGGGAAATGGACTCCCATCTCACCTTCATGGGCCACAAACCTGGGAGCCACCACGGGCTCTTCTCTTTCTCACAATCCACATCATGGCAGCAGGAAACTGTCTCTGCCTCCTGAGTAGGCCCAGAGTCCACCTATTTCCTCTGCTTCCACCCTTCTCTGCACTGCCATCATCTCTCTTCTGGATTAGGCAGCGCACACACACACACCCGCCCCCGGCCTAGTCTCCTGCTTTCATTCGTACCACCCCACAGTTTGTACTCAGTACTGAGGCTGGATCAAAAGGTAAAGCAAATCACGTCATACCTGTCCTCAAACCCTCCAGTGGTTGGTGCTCCTTCTCAACAGAAAGCACAAGGTCAAGTCCTCATACTGACCCACATGCCTAACAGTAGGTGTGCAATTCACCGTGTGTCTTCCTTAAAAGGTAACAAAGGGCACACCCGCCACAGGGCGTCGGGAGTCGGGGCAAAGCTCTGACCTTGTGCATCTCAATGTCTCTCCCCCACTCTCTTTGTCCCAGCCCCACTGGCTTCCTCACTGTCCCTCAGACAGCCCAGAAGTAGTGTTACAGGCCAGAGAAGCAGAGCCCACTGGGGCCACTGGGTTAGGCGGAGCAGGCTGTCTGTCCGCCTCCGAGACCTCTGGTCTACTGTGTGCACCACAGCTCATCTGGAACAGATGAGGAGCAATGACACGGACCATTTGGGGAGTGGGACAAGCCGCATGCCTCAGCCAGTTCGGGACAGCCTGAGTCAGCAGTATCAGAGGTGACTTGAGCCTGCCACTGCTTAAAATCTTCCACTGTCTCTCCATCGCCTACAAAATAAATCTGAGTCTTTAGCTAAAGGTGCAAAGCCCATGCTCCTCTCTCTTACCTTCCAGCTCTGGCTACCACACCCTCCTATGTCCCTACTCCAGCCATGCCTGGTTGCTAAGCATTACCTAAACTGGCCAGGCCATTCCCAACTGAGGCCCTTCCCCTTTGCCATTTATTCTGTATAACACACTGGTCCTTTCTCCTTCTACACCCACTGCCTCAGCATTCAAAACTCAGCTTGTGTCAAGACAGAAGCTTTGTCCATCTCCTGTGCCCTCCTGGCCCCCCGTCCACAGCATGTGCATGCCCCATCTGCTTTGAGACAGTCTGTCTTCTGCTCCTATGATGCTGTGTGCTCAGGACTGCCACACCATCCAGGCCACTGTGATGTAAGGCTAATGCATGTTGTCCCTACTGGACCACGAGTTCTTTGTAGTCAGGGACTGATTCTTGTGCATCCCTATAATCCCAGAATCCAACCCAGGGTGTGGCACACGGCAGGTGCTCTCAGATCCCTACGTGTGCACCACATGAATGAGGGGTGAAAGCAGGGATTCAATCACCATGGGTGAGTTTGACAGCAGCTAGGAAGCCACAGGTACAGGCCCACACGTCTGAACCAAACCCCCAGCATTCGGGAGGCTGAGGAAAGCACAGCCGGGGCCGGTCTCACAGGAAACGGGATAGAAAGTGGTCAGCAAAGTGGATGATTATATAAAAGGTGGAAGTCAGGGTCTGGTCCAAGAACTGGAGAACAGGAGGTGGGATCGGTCTCAAGAGCAAGACCGAGGTGTTCAGGATGGGGATGACTCTGATGGCTGGTGCAGCTATTGAGCTGGAGAGGTGGTGGGTAGAGAGGAAGCCAGTTGCCCCTGTTGAAGGAAAGAAGAGGTGCAGAGAGCCCAGCCCACTCATCACACTGGGCAGTGGCCACAGTATCTCCGTCAGCCCTCCAACACCTCCCACTGAAATGGGGCCTCCTGGACAGGCTGACAGGGCCACCCCTTAGCACAAAGTAAAGCATTCCCACATGGATGCAGTACTTATCTCACATTTGCCCTTAAAGGTTTCTCCCTCTTTGTAACACTTTCTTTCCAAAAACTACAAGAAAAGAGATTTAATCACCACGTTCACCTTCAGCAAAACAAGTTCTCAGGCCACATTGCTTGGGTTGCAATCCCAGCTATGCCACCTGCCATCTGTCCATGACTCTGTGAGCCTCAGCTTCCTCATCTCTACAGCGGAGATTATCAGAATAGTCACCACTCACAGGGTTGTGCTGAGTGAGGCGGAGCACCCAGGAAGCACTCAGCACAGTGCTCCAGCACGGCACTCTGTGAACTGTGAGCTGTGTCTGGTGGCTGTGCTTTCACTAGGGCCTTGTGACTGGGCACAGACAGCAGGCCAGACTGTGGTCCAGATTCTGTCTGCAGTTCTCATCAGCTCTGTGACCTTGGAGAATTGCTTATACCTCAAGTCCTCGTCTAGAAGACAGAGATAATAATAGCCTTACCTGGAAGGGTTTTTAGGAAAATTAAAGTAGCAGATAATTGTGAAGCACTTAGCACAGTTCCGAGGGTCAGGTACAGTGGCTCATGCCTATAATCCCAGCTCTCTGGGGGGCTTAGGCAGGTGGTTTGCTTGATGTCAGGAGTTCAAGACTAAGAACTTGAACTTGGGGGGGTCTCACTCTGGGCAAGAGCCCCATCTCTACTAAAAATAGAAAAATTAGCCCGGTATTGTGGCAGGTGCCTATAGTCCCAGATACTTAGGAGGCTGAGACTGTGAGGTATGACTACATGGACTCTAGCCAGGGTGACGGAGTGAGACTCTGTCTCAAAAACAAAACAAAACAAAACGAAATGAAACAAAAAGAAAAAGAAAAGAAAAGAAAAGGAAAAAGATCGACTTTTAGTTCCCTTAAGTATTCTCCAAACTTCTTTCCAAAAGGAACGTATTAGCTTGCATTCCCACCAGCAGTGCAGAAACGTTCACTTTTCTCCACATCCACGCCAACATCTATAGTTTGAGGATTTTGTTATGTGGACTAATATTACTGGAGTTAGATGATATCTCAAAGTGGTTTTGATTTGCATTTATCTGATGATTAAAGATGATGAGCATTTTTTCATGTGTCTGTAGGCCGTGTGCCTGTCTTCTTCAGAGAAGCTTCTGTTCAAATCTCTTGCCCACAATGAAATGGGATCACTTGTTCTTTGCTTATTAATACGTTTGAGTTCTCTGTGGATCCTGGTTATCAAATCTTTGTCAGAAACATAACCTGCAAATATCTTCTCCTATTCTGAGGGCTGTCCGCTTGCTTTACTTACTGTGTTCTTGGCTGTACAGAAGCTTTTTAATTTGATCAGATCCTAGTAATATATTTTTAGTGTTACTTCAATTGCCCCCGGGGGGGGTCCTCCTCATAAAATATTCTCCCAGGCCAATTTCTTGAACTGTTTCCCCTGCACTTTCTCCAAGAATCTATATAGTTTCATGTCTTAAGTTTAAATTTTAAAAATTTAGACAAAAAAAAAAAGAAAGAAAGAAAGAAAGAAAAAGTGAAAGAAATGTTCCTGGGTTATATTACATGCTAATATTTATTTTTGGAATAAATACTCTGTTATCATTAAGAAACCAGCAACCTATGGTGTCCCTACTTCC
Organism: Loris lydekkerianus; assembly: GCA_963574355.1. Taxonomy (NCBI): domain Eukaryota; kingdom Metazoa; phylum Chordata; class Mammalia; order Primates; family Lorisidae; genus Loris; species Loris lydekkerianus. The sequence goes on from CAUYPK010099133.1 coordinate 9,033, forward strand.
GGATTTGGGTTCTTAAAGGGCCTAAGGGGAGAGCAAATCTCACCCAAGTGCTGTTACACTGATGGACGTGCACAGAGGTAACATTAGGGCTTCCTGGCATCTCCCAAATAGCACCCTGGAAACACCAGCCCTTTCTCTCTGTGGTCCTTCTGTCTGCACTGCACCAAACCAGCCCCCTCACTGACAACAGCAACCCGGGACTGGCTGCAGGGGCTGGATCTATTTCCCGATGTCTCGGGAGTTGCTGACTTCAGCCTTTCCAGATTAAAGCACCGTCCATAGCCAGAGAGCATAGAGGCAGCTCGGGCACCGCTGTAAATCTGCGAGCCATATTATTTAAGAGACCTGACTTTCTTGTGTTGCGATATTAAAGCAAATCTGCCTCCTGCTCATAAATCAGCAGGGCTATTTCCATCCTCTGCTGCTCTGGAGATGCACACAGCACAGGCCACTCGGGAGGTGCAGGCTGAGGAAGTAAAGGATAGGTATTTCCTCCCCCCACCCCCCGACACTCTGTTCCCATGACCCAGCCTGCACGTGCCCCCTTCTGCATCCCACAACCTTAGATTCCCAGCATCCACAGGGGAGCTCCAGAAAACACACGAGGAATGCCTAATAGCAAGACAGCAAGTCACCCTTTAGAGCTCTCCAAGTGGGCAGGGCAGGTTCTGTTAATCTCAGTTTGAGTTCGGGAAACTGAATATCCAAGATTTTAAGTGAATTCCCCAAGATCACACAGCTAGGAAGCAGGGAAGTGTGGATTAACCCATGTCTCCTACCTCCGTGTTCTTTTGACGATATTAAGTTGCTCTCATCAATTTATTCAAATGCATAAAGCAAAGAAATAGAGTCTACTGGGGAAAAAAAAAAAAGCGACCTCCGCTCAAAATTTTTAATGAGCATTGGTTAGAGCCTGCTAGATGCTGGGTGCTTTCCAACACATCAGTGAAGTGTATGGCTGCATCAAAACATTTTCATGGTTTCCCATCACCAAGAATGAAACCCAAGTTCCTAGCATACTATACAAAGGTCCCCAAGATCTGGGCCCTGCCTGAGTCTTTGGCTTCCTCTCTTCGCAACACAGAGCACATCTTTCCTCCAGAAGTCACCCCTGTCCCTAGCACCCCATCCACCCCATCTGGATTAAGACTTCTCCCCTCTGTGTTCACACACGCACACGCGTGTGTACATACACACAGAGTCACCCTTACTGAGGCACTTTCTCTAACACACTGTCCTGGCCTGTTCACTCTTTGACTAGGGGCTCCTTAACGGCAGGGATGTAGCCTAGTTCTGGGTAAAACAGTAGTGAGCGTCATCATCCTTGACTTACAGATGAAGACATGGGAGTGTAGGTTGATTCCACAACTTTGCGATTGTGAATGGTAACGTAAAGTGTGAGACATTCATGTGCAGATGTCTCTTCGATAAAACGACTTCTTTTCCTTTGGGTAGAGACTCAGTAGTGGGATTCCTGGACTAAATACCCAAAACAATTTACAAGCAGATAAAGAAAATATGGCATACATATATATACCATGGAGTAGTATTCAGCCATGAAAGGGAATGAAATGATGTCTTTTGAAGCAACTTGGATGGAACTGGAGACCATTATTATCCTAAGTGAAGTATCTCACGGATAGAAAAACAAACACCACAGGTACCGTCTAACAAATGGGAGCTACACAGTGGGCTGGTACAGGTGCGAAGAGATGTAAGGACTTTGGAATCCAAGGGGGGAGAGTGGGAGATGAGGAGGGGTGAAAACTTACCTATTGGGCACAGTGAACACCACCCTGGTGACAGGCACACTAAAAGCCCCGAATTAAGCATTATACCAGGTATCCACGGAACAAAAACATTTGCACTCCCTTCTCATTTTGAAATTTTTAAGTAAAGTCAGGAATAGGAAGTCTGGACGGACAGAACGACCGGTCCCATCCCAGTGTCCAGCAACTGTGCTGCAGCCCGCGCCCTCACCCTCCCACCCCTGTCTCGTTTGGTCCGGGATACCTCACGGGGCTTCTGCTTTTCCCACCTAAGCTGCTGTGCTGAGCTGGTCCGTCATTCAGTGCCATCGAGGCAGAAGGGAGGAGTGTGTCCCTAGCCCCTCACCCCTCCAGTCAGCATGCCTCAAACACCTCTCGGGAAAGGGCCATTGTGGGTCACCCCTGAGGAATGTCATCCCATGTGCTCCCTCAGAGGGCCGAGCAGGCTGATGGGTGGAAGGCAGGACGTGGAAGACTTGTGTTAGTTCACGGCACTGACTGTCTGCTCTGCGCCAAGCATTTTCCACTAACTAGACCTGTCAGAAAAGGGATTAGGTCTCTCCCTTGACCACGCCTGGAGGGGGTCGTCTAGAGAGAGCCTGGAAGGAATGCCGTGAACAGGAACGGGCGTTTGCTGGGAGCTATCTGGGATGACCGTGTGGTCTCTGAATGTGGAGCCCTGAACTCACTCCCCTGCTCCCTACCTCAGCCTCTCTCCAACTCTTCCAAGCATAATAAAAAACAAAAGGCCTTGGGAATGTAACTAAACTAATTCTACAAAGGGTTCCAAAACATTACTTTAAGTATGGCTATAAGTGATTGCATTTCCAATCCTTGCTGGCAGAAAATTATTACCCCTGCATTTCAAGGCAGAAGAAATAAGCAGGCTCATTTGGCCAAATTCATTTGTTTAAGTTATTTCCTAAAATGAGTATAATTTTGAAGTGGCTGGTATTATTTTCTCCCCGTGCAGGTTAATACATGGCCCCTGGAAGGGGTACTTCTCACAGAGAGAGTTATTAGCTCTTTATTTAGAATGTACTGTATAGGTGATTTGTGGCTGAAACAAACCTGAATAATTTAAAGTAGTCTTTATTTGCTGAGAACTGCAGCATTTTTAAGTAGATTTTAAGTCTTAAAACTTTGAGAGATTAAGAGAGATTGGCCAGGGATTTATCTGGAGCAGGAATTTCTTTTCTTGTGTGTGTGCGCGCGCGAGTGTGCACCTGTGTGTGTGTGTGTGTGTGTGTGTGTGTGTCATTTACCCAGAGAACTGTCTTAAGTCTATCCCAGCCTCGTTCTGTTTTTTCCTTTTTTTTTTTTTTTTTTTTTTGTACCTCTATCTAGGGTCCTGTAATGTCAGCACTGTAGACTGTAGACAGCCATCCTTTAGAGCAGTCATCTCCAGACTTCCCTACAGCCAAGTTCTTTGTGCAGGAAAAACCCTAGCATCACTGGCAATGAAAGAGGGAAATCCGGAGCTTCCTTAGTTGGAGACCTTTCTCCCCCCACCTCTCCCCTTTGTGCAAAACCTCACAGAATCCCTGATAAAGACCCTTAATTTTATCATAAGAGAACTGAGGCCAGAGGACGAGGGATCACTTTACACAAGGTCTCTCAACAAGTATAAGACAGTCAGGACTAGGACAACGTCTCCTGACACTGAACCCACTAGTTCCAGCTGCTTCTTATACTTGGCTTTTCCATTTTATCGTGGATCTATCAATTCACGTTCAAATTCCCACCCCAGAAGTAACACTAACAGTGCTTGGCCCCAGACACCCCAGCCACAGGCTCAAAGCAGGGACTGTCCTTAGGACGCTCCTGTCACTCAGCCGCTATCCTCAGCCTCCACCAAGGCTGGGTGAGCTTGTCATTTCTAAGCAGCACACGTTTTCCTGCAGTCCCCTTTCCAAAGAGCAAATGGCGACTGTGTCTGGAATGCAGAGTCAGCAGAAGGGAAGCCAATTTGCCAGCAAAGGCCCTGTAGAGACCCCACCCCCTCATCCCTCCTCCTCGTGTTGGAAGCCCAGGCCTTTCTCCTGGGAACCGGGGTGCCCTGTGCCGGCCAACACCCACGACACGCTTCTTCCCACATTCCGTAATGCACACTGATGCCGTGTGGGACCCAACGGCAGTTTTTGTTTGGTTTTGTGCTTTCTGTTTCTAAGGAGGGGAGCACTTGTGACGCGAAGGGCCTTTTGTCCTGCTATAGACGTTGATGGATTTAGGTCTGAATTTAGAGAAGAAAAGCTTGAAAGAGCTCAGTGCCACTGCATTGAGAAAATGGACAAACATGGTTTGTTTAGTTTTGCCTGCTAGAGGTAAAAGAGCAGACAGAAAAGAGATGAGACAGGTGGGTTCTGCCACATTGCAGGAGGCTGGAGGCCAATTCGCCAAATTAGCTAAAGGGATTTTAGAAATAAAAATCTCTAACATGAAATTTTTGAGTTATCTCTGTTGCTGCAATCAAAATCCCTCCCGTTTGTCTGTTCTCTGGGAAGTCTTCTATGTCCCTAAGAGACTTGTTACAGATGACTTTCCTTATGGAAATCAGGAGAAATAAATGGGTTCACCCCTCTGTTGGTGTGATGGGGAACCAGGCACATGAGCAGGGCAGGGAGAAAAATCCATTAATGGAGATGATAAGACTGAAGCTCAAAGCCAGGCCAGCATTTACCCAGAGAACAGAAGATGCAGGCTAAGCTCCCATCATCTTGAGGAAGGTATAGCACATGTATCTTCCTTGAAGTGGGAACATGAGGCTATTTTCCATTAACGGGTAGAGAGACATCACCTTACGTCCAATTTATATGTCTCCTAGCCAGAGCATCTAACACTGCAGAAATACAGCTTCTTCCAGCACTATCAGAGGACTCCATGGGTTAAGATACAGCAACAGTCATTAATTCAAGCTGATACCACTTGCTGACTCAGACTACAAACCAGATACACTGAGTAACTGTCTTTCTTTCCGTTTAGTACATTTGTGCTTGCCAGGGTTTGGATACTACCAGAAATCCTTCTCAGGTCTCAACTCTCCAAATCCTCATGAGGCCACATGTGCTTAGAGACAGTGCAAGGTCAAGGGGAGAATGATGGTTTCGCTCCAAAGCAGACAGCATAAAGGAAGCTCTCAGAACACAGCCTTTCTGCCACTGCTAATGATCAAGAAGAGCAGCATAATAAACATTCTCATTCTTTGGAAAAGATCATCCGAAGTGTTGAGAAGTTCTAGAGACAGACACAGGTCAATGTTGATGGGTAGAAAAGCAAAGCATCAGGGTGTGAATCTGAGGAATTCATACACCCAGCAGTTTGGGAAAGCAGAAAGGACCCTGGTGTTCATCTCCAACACCCTCAAAGTTGAGAGAGATGAGCTTCTCCGGGGGAAAAACATCAGCATGTAGTGGAGAGGGGTTATGGGGCTGGGACGAGGGCAGGGGCACGCACACCATCGGGGAGAGTCAAGGAGGAAGTGTGTCCGGCCCAGGCAGGCAGGGCCCCAGGCAGGGCTAGTTTGTGACATCTCAATCTTTCCTCCTTCTTTTCCAATACCCAACTTGGTTTTACTCTCCACTACATCAGCTCTCTAATTTTCCACATCTGCCCTAGACAGACAGCCTGGGGTAGAAGCCAGAGTGCCAGCCTTGGCTCAGAGGCTCCAGTGTGAACCTCTGCTCTGCCTTTCTCTGGTGAATGAATGGCTCACTCAATGAGTGGAATGTCCCATCCGAGCCTCAGATGGCACATTAGCAAACGGTGAGGTTTCAAAAGGGTTTGTTTGTTTGTTTTTTGAGACAGAGTCTCACTGTTGCCCAGGCTAGAGTGCCGTGGTGTCCTCACAGCTCACAGCCACCTCAAACTCCTAGGCTCAGGCAATCCTCTTGCCTGAGCCTCCCAAGTAGCTGGGACTATAGGCACCTGCCACCATGCCCAGCTAGTTTTTCTATTTTTAGTAGAAACCAGGTCTCACTCCTGACCTCAAAGGATCTTCCTGCCTTGGCTTCTCAGAGTGCTAGGACTACAGGCATGAGCTGCTGCTCCTGGCCTCAAAGGTTTGTTTCATTTTGGGTTTTTAGTAGCAGAACCCTTTCTTCAAGCAAACTCTTATTCAGGAGCTGAATATTAAAAAACGGTCAAAGTGGGGTGGACTAAAGTCCAAGTGTCCGTGGCAGTCATGGAGTTGCCCCACAGGGGGAGTGCTCTGGGGACACCAGTCCCTCACCTAGAATCCCACGTGCTTGATGCCCTCCAGAGTTGTGTGAGGAAGTCTCATCATTCACTTCAGAGCTCCAGGGAACTTCCATTTGATCCTGCAATCCCATTACTAGGTATACGCTCAAAAGAAAAAAAGACATCTTACCACAAGGACATTTGCACTTAGAGTGGCTCAATTCACAATCTCAAAGATGTGGAAACCCAAGAGCTCTTTAACACATGCATGGACTAAGAACTATGGTATACGTATACTAAGGAATACTACTCAGCCATGAAAAAGATGGAGATTTTGCACCATTTGTAACAACCTGGACAGACTTGCAGAACATCCTCCTGAGCAGAGGATCACAAGAAGGAAAAAACAACCATCACATACACTCAACACTAAATTGAAACGAATAGATTAACAAATATAGGCTCACATGAGAGAAAAACTCAATAAATTCAAGTGGGGAGGGGAAGGGGGAGCTGGGCAAGTTCCCCTCCCCCCCACAGTGCACCCGGGCATGGCTCATGTCCTGGGTAAAGGACGCAGTGCTGACTTCACCTTACAAATGCAAGCTCTGTGATGCTCTGTGACCTAATCACATGTGCCCTCATACTAATCTGGCGAAAAAAATAAAGAACTCGGGCAGAGGCCATGGAACAGAATGAGGAGAAGCCCCCAAACAGGGAAAGTATGGGGTGTCACCTGACTTCAATGATTAGAAGAACAGAAGGGAGAGGAACTTGGAAGAGTGTCCAGAATAATTTAGTAGAGCTTATTTTTGTTACACGTGTCTGCCGGATAGGACCATGCTCTTTACAGTTCTTTTCTTATTTTTATGACCAACTACAACACAGAAGATGCGAAAGGGAGAAAGAAGGCTGTTTTGGCTGGAAAGAAAGAATGACAGTGGGGGATCCCGAGATGGCTTAGGAGTGAAAGAGAGAGGCAGGCAACAGACCAACCAAGCTTTTAGGTCTAAGCTAAACCTTATCTACAGCAGGTACCTGAGCGGTCTACGTGGTGTAACTTCTGAAAATGTTGCTTCTCATTTTCTTCCTGTGAACTTACATGTGTTCCTTTCTTAAGACCCTAATCAGAAAGAGAGAGAAAAATTCCAAAATCCTGAGGCACGCTGACAGCGTGATTAGGAACAGCCCCGGGGCAGGGATATCCCATCCGACCAACTCCAGAGCACCAGTGACAGCCTGGCACACCAAGGTGCTCTGGAAGCGTTTGTTGCATGAATGAATGATACCAAGTATAAATAAATGATTTTCAATTTCATCACCAAGGTATCAATGATTCTACCAAAAAACTGGAAACTATTTTAGGAGACCCTCAGTTTGGGCCAAACCTCCTCCCAAATTTCAAACCTAAATTCTTTCTACCCTCCGTGCCCACTGGTCTCTACTCTCTGTTCACACTTCGTCCTATGAAGGGGACATCTCTTTGCCTCCCAGATAATCGCAAATCTTAAAATGATTTTTCATTAAGCTAAACTCTCTTGAAGCATCCATTCTTGAATGATTCATATATACTCCTTTGAAGACACACAGATTAAATTTACTTCCCTTTTCAAATGAAAGCCTGTCTGAAATTTCTTATCTTTGTTTGCTCCATGAAAATCATGTTTCAGCTTTAGATCATAAAATTGCAGTTATGTTTTTAGTGGAGATTCCAACACCCTGGGTTCACGGGCACCAGACCCAGGCCTCGTGGGTGGTATTTCCGTGTCATATGCTTTATGACTTCATACAGGGAGTACAGTAAAACAAACATCAGGGCTTTGGGCCACAAGGGCTAAGGTCTGAGTTCAATTGGAAGTCTCCTGAAATAGGCCGGGTGGTTTAAACTCCGACACTTGTGACTGTTAGCTCCCACAGTAAAACTATTATGGCCAAATCAGCCCAACTGGAGAAAGTTGTTGGGGGGCACAGGGTGGCAGGGGTTACTTGATGCACTGGTTCTTGAGAAAGGAACCTTGCGTGCAGACGGAATGATTTAGTAACCCCCAGAGAAGGTGTTACCTATAGGTCAAGTCTGAGTTCATTGGCAAAGCAGTAGCGGTGAAGGGCTCCGGCTACATTGTCAGCTTATTTCAGTGTTTATAAGGACAGGATGGAGGGGAACGTTGAAGAGTGTCCAGAATAATTTGTAAAGCTTATTTTTGTTACATGGGTTTGCCTGATAGGGCCATGATCTTTATTTTTCCTTTCTGTTTCTTCTTTTTTTCTTTTCTTTTCTTTCTTTTTTTTTTTTTTTTTTTGTAGAGTCTCACTTTATCTCCCTCAGTAGAGTGCTGTGGCATCACACAGCTCACAGCAACCTCCAACTCCTGGGGTTAGGTGACTTTTTTTTTTTTTTTTTTTAAATAACTAACTCATACACAGAACTTTGAGGCCCGATTTCTAGCCCTGATAGCCAGAGCGCCATTCTCCTCTTCCTCTCAAAGGAGCATCTGTAGCAGGGAAAGGAGGGGGTGTGACCCCTTGAGCCTTTGGTCTCCACAGCAAAGGCAGGGCAGTAATCTCTGGGTCACCATTTGGTTTAATGAATCCGCTTGACTTTAATTCTACCCCAGATGTAATCTTTTACAGCTTAATGATGTGTTCTCCCAGGCACTCTGATGACATACTCTAAACAGTGCCCCAGAATCCAGGGGAAGTAGTTTTTATTCCTCATTGCTATTTCTAACTAATTGTTGAGCAATGATACTGAACCTTGATCTGTTGCAATCATGATATAGTTTTCCATGGAAAAGATTCTTAATAACTATCTGTATCGACCCAGAAAAGAATGCATAGAAACATTTTGAGGAAAAATCTTTCTTAATTCATTCAATGAAAAAATATAGTGTAAAAATATAATAGGTGGGGTGGCACCTGTGGCTCAAAGGAGTAGGGCGCCGGCACCATATGATATGCCAGAGGTGGTGGGTTCAAACCCAGCCCTGGCCAAAAACTGCAAAAAAAAAAAAGAAAAGAAAAAAATTATATAAATGGAAAAGTAATATTGAGCAAAGGATACAAAATTTCAGTTATACAAGAAAAATAATTTCTGGGCCAGGTGAGGTGGCTCACACCTATAATCCCAGCACTCTGGGAGGCCTAGAGTGGGATCACTTGATCTTAGGAGTTTGAGACCAACCTGAGCAAGGAAGAGACTCTGTCTCTACTAAAAATAAAAAAAATTAGCTGGGTATTGTGGTGGATGCCTGCTGAGCCTAGAAGTTTGAGGTTGCTGTGAGCTATGATGATGCCACAACACTGTAGCCTGGAGGACAGAGTGAGACCTTGTCTCAGAAAAAAGAAAAAAAGAAAGAAAAAAAAACAAAATAATTTCTGGAGAACTAATGTACAGCAGAGTGATAATAGTTAATTATACTGTATTATAGGCTTGTAACTTACTGAGAACATACATCTTACGTTAACTCTTCCAATACACACACACACAAAATGGTTAGCTATGGAGAGGTGATGAATATGTTAAATTGCCTGATTGTGATGATAATTTCACAATGTATATCAAAACATCAAGGCATACATCTTAAATATATATAATAATATTCAATGATATCTCAATTAAGCTGCAAAAAATAAATAAAAATTTACTTTGGGAGGCCAAGAAAGGATCTTCTTGAGTTTCAGCCCAGCCTGGGCAACAGAGGAAACCCCCCATGTCTACAAAAAAAAATGTTTTAAAAATTAGCCAGTTGAGGTGGTATGTGCTTGTTAACCTAGCAATCTGGGAGGCCAAGGCAGGTGGATCCCTTGAGCTCAGGAGTTCAAGACCAGCCTGAGCAAGAGCGAGACCCTGTCTCTATTAAAAATGAAAAACTAGCAGGGCCTTAGGGCACCTGTAGTCCCAACTTCTTGGGAGGCTGAGGCAAGAGGGCAACTTGAGACCAGGCTGCACTGAGCTGTGAACTTGCCAGCGTGCTCCAGCCTGGGTGACAGAGAAGGCCTGGTCTCTAAAAAAAAAAAAGTTTAAATAAATAAAAGTTCAAAAATAAAAATGTAATAATATGTTTTTCTGAAACGATGACTGTTACTGAAGAAGTCAGGTCTCCCAGCCGGGTCTGCGGAAGGATGCTGAGGCTCAGAGATGAGGGTGAGGCTGGAGTGGCAGGAAGTCAGGGCGGAGAGCAGCAGCAGGGACCCTCCCAGCACCTCACAGCCCAGAGCCAATAATGCAACGTAAATGAAACACCCCTGACCCAGGAGAGTTGCAGGAATGCCGTGATCATACCAGAAAAATCACAAATAGGGCTTGCCTCAAAACTCTGAATGTGTCCCCCAAAAAGTACACAGTTTTTACGCTACCTTTCTCACTTGGAAAAATCACGGCAGTGCCATTTCTAATTCAGTGTTACGCTGGGAAGGTTGCAAATTAATTACAATTATGCCTTCTTTGTGCCAAGTGATAATTTGCTGCAATTAATTATCAAAAGATCTACTGCTGTCAATTATGAGACTTGCTCTTGAGGAGCAAGGAGCTATTTGTGAGCTTCTTAAATCAGTAAGAAAGTCATGTTTTGCCTTTTTTCCTCTAGTTTCCAATTAAGCTATTTAATTTGTTTTCATTATGCCAAACACAATGGAAAAACTACCCATGTTACTCTGAACTTTTTCTGAATCCAAACATTATCTAGACTTCCACCGAGTCAACACTCCTATTGTTACACCTGCAAGTTGTTCATGGAGGGAGGAATACTTCAGAATTAATGAGTGCAGCTGTGGTCTCTCTTATACGCAGCACTTGTAAAATAGACCTCTTTAAAGTGCCATTATCACAATATTGATAGAGTTATTTATAGCATTGCAAACGCTCCCAGTCATAACAGAGGACTTGTCATCCCCCACAAGTTGGTGTTGTTGTCATCCCTTGGCCTTCATCCAGAGCCCGCCAGCAGGCACCAGGTGGACCATCTTTCAAAAATGAGCTCTAACAGACATCCCAAGAAGATTTTCTCAATGAGAGCCTGATCACCAGGAGGAGGTCGAGCCGCTGAGCAACCGCAGCCTGAGCCTCACTACCACGAGCTCTGGCCACAGGTGGCAGCTGAGGCCGTTCAGACCTATTTGTATGAAGCACATCACCCATGCCCTGACCTAAAGTGATTCAAAAAGGGAAACTCAGGGTGCAAGGCTTGTGCTCGTCAGGCAAGGTCGGGAAGAATTGCCTTGTTTACATTTTCTCATCCCATAGAGAAAGCTCCACTCTGCCCTTCTGTCCTGGGAACGTCTCATTGGCATCTTTTCCTCCGTTCAAGGTTAAGCTAGTTCTGGGTAAAGCGTTGGCCTCACCTGTTTCTTTCTCAGCCCAGTGCTGGGCACATGACCAGAGCTTGCTAAGTTTAGGAATCCTCCACCATGCACTAATCACGTGTCAAGGGCAGCCCTGGGTCCTGTAAAACAAAGACGTGCACCATCATGGTACATCCCTTAAGAATGCCACATTCTAGGACAAGCCTTCTTTAGAGGGTGAGGGCTCAGGGTGGGACCCCGCCAGCTGGCCCTGCATGCAGGTGGCAGGGTACAGGGAGAGGAATGACAGTGACTTACAAATTCTCTTCCAAATGGGTGACTTTTCTGCCTGAGACTCTCTGAGAAAAGTGACAAGCTTCTCTGTAACAGGTGGGCTAATTCCCTGCCACTTTTCAGGATGCCCATAGAGGTGGGAAATCTCTGCCCAATTTTAGGGAGTCACAACCAGTGAAGCCCACCCAGAAAACTCCCATCCCTGCACCCATAGCTAGTGCTAAAGAATGGGCCTGTGGAGAGAATGGCTTGTTGATAGAACCTCAAAGTCCCAAGAGCAAATCAAGCCTTTGGCTCTGGGTAAAAGGATGTTAATCTGCTCACACTCCTCCCAGAAGCATATTATTCCCAAAGTGATTGCCCAGCTCCCTTGGATTCTTAGGATTAGCCAGGTCATTCTTTATGTTTATAAGTCTGGGTTTGGATTTGGGGATTGGATTTATCTTTCCTACCTGGATACGTATCATACATACCCCACCTTTGCCTCCCTGCAGCCCAGAGGGAGTGGAGAAGTTGAGCATGTGCAGATAAAGCCTTCGAAGCAAATAGGTCAATGCCTCTGCCAGCCCCCACCACGGGCCCAAGGATAACAGAAAGCCAGCTGAGAGGGCAAGATAAGCCCTGGTGCATAATCTTCCCCACCCATCCACGTCTGAGTTTGCACATGGGCACTCCAAAGTGACCCCGGCTCAAAGGGTTTTCAGATTGATGAGTTCTCCCCCAGCCAAGCCCTACCTCGCCTTCCAGTCCATGGACACCAGCTATCCTGTGCTCATTGCAGCAGTGTCTGTCAGGTGTGAGGCCAAACAGTTGCAGAGTCTGCAGAGAACCTGGCTTGAGTCACCAGGTCTTCACCCTGAATCCTGCATTTATTGGTAGTAAAGATTTTTCCCTTGCAGAAGACAGCACTAGGTGGCTGCTGTCTGCAGCCCGGGCACACAGTATTCAGAAAGTACTTCTCTGAGAGGTGGCCCCTGTCCAGGAGGAGCCAGCGGAGGGGAGACACAAGGATTCTGAGTCTAGCTCTGTCAAATTACACAGCGCTTTTTCCTCCGTGCCTTAACTTCTTTTTTTTAAACAGAGTCTTACTACGTTGCCCTCAGTAGAGTGCCCTGGCATCACAGCTCACACCAACCTCAAACTCTTGGGCTTAAGCGATTCTCTTGCCTCAGCCTCCCAAGTCTCTGGAACTACAGGCACCCGACACAAAGCCCGGCTATTTTTTGGTTGCAGTTGTTTAGCTGGCCCGGGCCGGGTTCGAACCCTCCATCCTCGGTATATGTGGCTGGCGCCATAACCACTGTGCTACAGGCACCGAGCCACAGGCCTTAACTTCTTTGTCTGCAAAATAAAAAGGTTAGCCTAGTTCAGAGGTTGGAACCTCAACAGCCCCCTGAGATTAGGCACATGACATATAGGACAGCAGCAGCCAACTGGAGTGTTCAAAGCTCTAGGAAGAGAAAAAGGGCCTGCCCCACCTAGAGGCATTTTTATTCTAAAATTCTTAACTGTGTTTAAACAGCAGTATGAGTCTGAGATCTGAACTCGCCCTGCTGCTGCTAGTCCTGAGCCTGGCTGCTGGTCCTAGCACCAGAGCTGAACGGCACTGTTGCCTTCTGAGTGCTTAATTTACTTAGTGGTCCTTTTTTAAAGTACTTAGAATGTTTCAAATAAAATCAATGACAGTCAATATATTTCAAATATAAAAATTTAGTTGAGCATCCCTTGGTCGTGACTGGTTCTGCTTCTGCCTTTGACATCAGTCCCTTCTGCCTGGGGCATCTGGGAGCGACTGGGGGTGACACAGGCAGTCCAGGTGGGCTCTGAGCTCCCACAGGGTCAAGCCCCTAATTGTAGCTTTGGGAACCACCATCTCTGGGCAGTGCCTCCACCCCCATAGCAGATTATTTCTCTCCCACCTTCCCAGGACCTGCCTGCAGCCTTACCCTTTACCTGGCTGCACAGGGACCAGAGATGGGTAGAAGTGCAGAGTTTCGTCCTAAACTGGCTCCTCTCCTCAGTAAAAAGAGTTGATGGTATTACTTGATTTCTACCCTTCCCCAGCCTGGACTTAGCGTCTAGGGAAAGAGAGAAGGGGACAGGAGGGCTCAGATGGGAGGGGGCAGGGCCTGCAGGAAGTTCTTCTGGACTGTGTCCCTTCAGCAGCTGCCCTTTTGTACCTCATTATTACTTTTATTATCACTTATGTCACTGTTCACAAATTCCACTAGAACTGTAAGCTCCTCAAAGGTATTTTTGTGTCCCCAGTACCTAGCATGATGTCTGGCACACAGTGGACGTAACGTATTTTTTAAAATAAAATGCATACTATTTCTTACCTCTTATTTATTGCAAAGATGTTGAATGTCTATAAACAAAATAAGCTGGGCGTGTTGGTACGTGCCTATAGTCTACAGTCACAGCTACTCGGGAGGCTGAGTAGGGGAGGATTTCCTGAGCCCAGGACTTTGAGGCAAGCCTGGACAACATAGCAAGACCCAGTCTCCAATGACAGACAGAAATTTAAAAAAAAAAAAAGGAAGAAGATAGAGCATTCTGGCCCTGGGGGAGAATAATCATAAAAACATAATTATAAATAATAATAAACATAATTTTATATATATATATATATCAGCACACTGGACATCTCTTTTTCATTCCAGTACATTACCAGCACCCAGCACATATAGTACATGCTTAATAATATTTTCTAAATGTGTGAATGAGGAGAGACAGAGTACTGTAAGCCAGGTCGACAGTTACATCAGAAAGGCTTTTTTCATAATTCAATTGAACTCCCTTAAACGTAGACATTAGTCAAGGACAACTTTATTGATTGTGTCTAATTGCACATATTTTCTTACTCTTTTACTGAAGCCTATTTTTTAAGCCACTTGAAAGACTGCTCCCATTTCTGAAAGGGAATATGCCAAAGTAAGGTTGTAATTCATTACCTTTTGGACATGCCATCATTCCCAGCCTAGCATCAATCTGTTTAAAAAAATGTAATGGTGTAATTTCTTATAGGGTTTCCAAACCACTTTTGACAGGAGTCAGCTAGTTAGGTGCTAGGAAATTCTGAAAACCTGTCTGTCTTTCATTCATTTAGCTGGTCAATCAATCTCTCAACAAACATTTACTGAGTTTCTATTTTGTGCTAGAAATACAAAGATGAATGGTGCATAAAACTGTTCTCCAGGAGCACCCAGTCTGATGAGGGGGTAGATGAGCAAACGCTTAATTTACTGCAGCCCGGGCACACGGTATTCAGAAAGTACTTCTCTGAGAGGAGGAGTGGAGACACAAGGATTCTGAGTCTAGATCTGTCAAATTACACAGCGCTTTTTCCTCCATGCCTTAACCTTTTTTTTTTTAGACAGAGTCTTACTACGCTGCCCTCGGTAGAGTGCCCTGGCATCACAGCTCACAGCAACCTCAAACTCTTGGGCTTAAGCGATTCTCTTGCCTCTTATTTATTGCAAAGATGTTGCAGTAGTGTAAAGAGAGGCTGTACATGAAGGCAGGGCAGTCCAGACGAGGGTGTGGCTGACCATAGGGAGACATCAAGGAAGGCTTCACAGAGAGAGTGACATTTGAGCTGGGGTGTACAAGCAGAAAATGCCATCCAAGGATTTTAAGCATGGTCAACTTTCCACTTAAGAAAGATGACTATAGGGCGGTGCCTGTGGCTCAAGGAGTAGGGCGCTGCCCCATATACCAGAGGTGGTGGGTTCAAAGCCAGCCTTGGTCAAAAACTGCAAAAAAAAAGAAAGAAAGAAAGATGACTGTAGATGCTGTATAGAAAATGCACTAGAGGAACCCAGCAAGGTGACTCACACCAGTAAGCCCAGCACTCCAGGAGGCCGAGGGGGCTGGATCGCTTGAGCTCAGAAGTTCGAGACCAGCCTGAGCAACAGCAAGGCCCCATCTCTACTAAAAATAGAAACACTAGCTGGGCACAGTGGCTTGTGTCTGTGGTCCTAGCTACTTGGGGGGAAGAGGCAGAAGGATCACTTGAGTCCAAGGATCAGAGATTGCTGTGAGCTATGACACCACGGCACCCTACCAAGGGCAACAAAGTGAGACTCTGCCTCAAAAAGAAAAAAAGAAATGAAAGAAAGAGGGAGAGAGAAATGTACTACAGACTAGAATGATCTGCACCCAGGGAAGCGCCTGCAGCCCCACAATGCGCACAGTCCAACAGGATGCAGCCAGAGGGGAGCGCATCTGAGCCCCACTCGGGCAGCTGCACTCTTGTGTCAGCTGCCCTGATAGGCACAGCCTCCAGGCTTCCTGTCAACTCCACAGAGCAGATAAAAAGTGGAGGCACAAAGGGCTGAGCTTAAAGTCAACACAGGGGGACAGGGGCAGAGCCAAGATTCATCCCTGTGCACTCTGCTCCCTCAGACGCCCCCGCGCTGAGCACCGACCACCTAAGCTGAGCCCTACTCACAAATGAAGCTGGGCCCTCTGGGACCTGATGACTCGCCAAACAACGCTCTGAGCTGAGCTGCCCCCAGCACTTTGATGGAGGGAACCGAGGATAGCAAAACCCCATGACTTATTTAACTGTCTTGATCAATCCTATGAAGGCCAGAAAGCTCTCTGCTCCGTCACAGGCTAACTCCCTCTGCTAACCCAGCCCAGCCACTTGTCCTCCAGAAGCCTCAGACCCCAGGAACCCCCTCGCTCCAGGGCGCTAGTGACTCTGTGTTCCCACTGGATCACATCCTGAGGCGTTGCAATTTCTATTGAATGTGCCTGTCCCTCCCCACCCTGACCATTCCCACAACAGGACTAAACCATGAATTTAGGATGGGTTGAATGCGTGGGCTATTTTTTATTCATTTTTAATTCTTAGGACTTAACACCCTACCGTCACCTACTATTGTAGGTTAATTCCAATCAGTCATAGGACTTTCCAAAGACTTTAATACGATTTCCAAGGATCCTATCACAAAATGCTTCCCAGTCTGCTTACTGGTCCTAATAATCTTGGTGTGGGTGATATTAACAAAATCTCAAGGCACTGACCTCTGAAAAATGCAGGTGCCCGTGAACAAGTTTTCCCTGGAAGGCATCAGAAGTGGAAGGCAGGAGCAACGATGTCAGGGCATTCCTGCCTGTCCCTGTCCTCTGGGCGACCGTGACGTGTCCCTCAGCCTCCCTGAGATGAAGGTGTTTAGGCAGTTTCTAAGGGCTCTGTCTAGAACGGAACAATTAATTAACATCTGCCTCAGACTTTGTGCACGAGCAGGCTTTGAGAGGGAAGGGGTTGGTGAGCATGGTAGATTTCAGCTGAAACAGGTTGAGAAGCAGTGCTGCTGTGAAGGGTGATGTTTCCTGTTGCTGCTAAAACAAATCACCAAAAACGTGCCGGCTTAAAGTCTGACATGGGTCTCACTGGGCTAAAACTCAAGGTGTTTGTAGGGCTGAGTTCCTTTCCCAAGTCTCTAAAAGAGAGTCTGTTTCCTGTCCTTTCCCAGTGTCCAGGGGTCACCCACATCCTCCTTTTCTTGGTCTTCGAAGCCAGCAGTGCTGCTTCTGACTGACCATTTTCCTGCCAGCCCGTCTCCCTCTCTCACTGCCTCTTCTCATTCCCTTTCATTTTTAAAAACTCATTATTGCACGCACCCGCCAGGATTACCTCCTTGAATTCTATCTGCAACTTTAATTCCCCTTTGCCATGTAAAGTTACACAGTCACAGACGCCAGGGACTCAGTGGCAGGGACATCTTTGGGAAGGTAGCCGTTATTCTGCCATCACGTGGAAGAAAGTTACAGAAGGAGACAGTTTGGGGGCATTTTGAGGAGAAAAGCATCACAGTGTGATGGAAAGAGCCCGTTCCACTGTGGCTTTAGAGTTAAAGGAATGGGCTCAAATAATTCATCCGTGTACTAGGCTGTGAGTCGAACACGTCACTTGACATCTCCGAGCACCAGTATCTTCACCTATTAAGTGCATATAACAATAACTAACTCCCCCCCCTCAAAGTTAAAGGAATAAAATATTTTTTAAAGTTAGTGAAGCAGTACTTGGCCAAGGATAGGTATTCAGGGAATGAGGAGGAACAGCAAGGGATTGATTTTGGCTTGACCACTGAGAACCAGCAGAGGGGCTAAAGCATGGAAGAGCAAACAGAATTCATACCGCGAAGAGCCTTGAATGCCAACTTTTATCTTAGAGACCATGAAATGTTATCAAAGGCACTGACTAGAACAAGTGAGTGGCTTGAGCATTCACCGAGTGAAAAAGAATGTCGGATGAATTAAAATGAGTAGCTTTGGCATGAAGATTCCCTGGGGACAGGTGGGCGAGGCCCTCTCCCATCTAGATTTCACGTTTTAAGCCAGTAAGTAGAAAATAAATCCCCCAATTCTGTTGCTGCCCGTGGCAAACAGCATGTTGTCCTGTAAGCACTCAGTTCATGTTCACACATAATTTTAATTCTGCTTTAACTTCAGATTCATGGATTTCCAATTTATACAACATGTGGAACACCAGGGGCATTGGAAAAGCCATTCTGGGAGGCTGCCACTTGCACAGTAGGGCCTCAATAAACATTTGTTGATCAAAACTGCTAAATATGGGGAAAGGGGAGATTTGGAAACCGAAACTAGGTCTTTTGAAGTGGAACATAATTTGAAGGGTTTAACGGCAACATATTGAAAAGCATATTTTGCAAGTGAACAGTTGGTGAAATCAGCAGCTAAGGTTAGCAAAACATCCAGGGGAGGAAGAAAAGGGAGATTAGAATCTCTGTGTGTGCGGAGGGAATGTTTTGGACTAATTTTCATTTATATGACAATCACACACACACACACATACTCACACACCTATAATTGGGCAACTCCTAGTTACAATCCTCAAGCAATAACTTGGAATATTCCACAAGATTCCTCCTTAACGCCACTGATTATTATGCCATCAAATATTCCTAACTGATATTTATTTATCTATCTATCTATTTATTTATTTATTTGAGACAGAGTCTCACTATGTCGCCCTCAGTAGAATGTCGTGGCATCACAGCTCACAGCAACCTCAAACTCTTGGGCTTAAGCGATTCTTTTGCCTCAGCCTCCCAAGTAGCTGAGACTGCAGGCACCTGCCACTTCCCTTAGCTATTTTTTGGTTGCAGTTGTCATTGTTGTTTACAGGCCCAGGTGGGGTTTGAACCCACTAGCCCCGGTGTATGTGGCTGGCTCCCTAACCACTGAACTACAGGTGCCGAGCCCCCAACTAATATTTATTAATCAACCCTAACAAGTTGTTTTGTAAAACTTTTCTGCTATCACCAAAATATGTTTGATTTGGAATTTCTAGTTAGTTATTTCTATGTAAATTGATACATTTCTGATAATAAAAAAGAATATTTTAAAGCTGTCTCCCCCTATTATAGCACAACACTGTGCTCCCCACAGGAATCCATCACTTCATTTTAGGGCCTGTCTTGGGAGTTCCAAACATGTTGACTCTAGTTTACTGAATCAAAACACCTGTCAAAGACTTCATCACAGATAACAATGTCATTATGTCTTTAGACGTTTCCTTTACAATTTAGATTTGATCCTCAGCAAAGGGAAAGGCAGGCAGAACTGAGATTTGTAGAAGTGCTCCCTGAGCCAGCCCTTCCTGGACATCACCCTACCCGATCCTTACAGAGCCCCGGGAGCGAGCACCTAGGAGACTCCCACCAGACCAGCAGAAGTGGGAAACTCGAGGAGTTTAATATCTCACCAAATCTCTTTCCATCAGCAAATAGCAGAGCCAGGATTTGACTGTAGCTTAACTTCCATCTGTCAAGGCAATTGGAAAAGGACCCGTTGAAATCAAACAAAGTCATTGATGAGCAAGGTCAGGTGCTGAAGCTACAGGAAGGGGCCTGGAAAAGAATGATCCTTCCTCTTTAACTTACACTAAAGAAAACATCCCTGAATGAAGAATTGCTAGTTTGTTCATTTCTAAGAAGGAACCAAGAAAGATTCCCATCAATAAATACCTGATTTCAATTAAGAGCTTAGCAGATAATAATAACCACCACTCTAATGCTGATAATATTTATTGAGTACATGCATACACTGTGCCAGGCCTTCCTCTAAGCATCTTAGAGACATTATCTCTCTTAATCCTCTCAACATCTCTGGAAGGTTGGTACTATTATCCACTATTGTCAACCCATTTTACTGATGAGGAGCTGGGTACACTGAGGTCACAATGTCAGCAACCGGCAGTCTGGTTATGTACTAAACCACACTGCATAGTCAGAATGAACCACAAAACACAGACCCTCATAATCACACAATACCAGTGAACACAGAAAGAACTTCATTAATGCAAGACTATCTTTTATCCATGAATGTAATGGTGGCTGGAATATTTGCAGAACTTTATAATTTATTAAAATGACTTAAACATTGTTATCTGAAATGATTCTTTTAGAGTGCCCTATCCACACTGTACAGATTCTTTCATTCTTTCAATAAATGCATACTAAGCACTTGCCCTAAGCTAGCTTTGGAGACAGAGAATTAATTAAAAAGGATTTTATCTTTGCCTTCTTGGAGCCTCCTATAGCAGACAAGATGTTCTTTAATAAATAATTACCTGAAATGGGGCACTGTGACTCACACCTGTAATCCTAGCTCTTTGGGAGGCCAAGGCAGGAGGATCACTTGAGGCTAGGAGTTTGAAACCAGCCTGAGGAAGAACCAAGACCCTATCTCTACTAAAAATTGAAGACTGAGCCAGGTGTGATAACCTGCACCTGCCACTTGGGAGGCTGAGGCAGGAGGATTGCTCAAGCCCAGGAGCTTAAGGTTTTAGTGAGCGGTTAGGAAGTTACTACACTCTAGTCTGGGTAACAGAGTGAGACTCTGCCTCAGAACAATTAAAAATAAAATAAAATAAATAATCACATGCGTAGTTAATTACAAAGGGTGCAAAGAACTATGAATGAAAAGTACTGGGAATTCTGGGAGGCTGAAGCAGGTGGATTGCTTGAGTTCACGAGTTTGAGACCAGCCTAAGCAAAAGCAAGACCCCTGTCTCTACTAAAAATAGAAAAACTGAGGCAAGAGGATCTCTGGAGCCCAAGTTGGAGGTTGCTGTGAGCTATTCCTCATGGCACTCTACCCAGGGTGACAGCTTGAGACTCTGTCTCAAAAAAAAAAAAAGAAAGAAAGAAAAGAAAAAAAATGGGAATTACTTTTATTACTAATAACAGGGAACAGCCTAGTCAGAAATTCTAAGACTAACCAATAAAGCTAACTTGGAAAGCTAACTCGAGCTGAAGACTAGGGACAATTGAGAATTATCCATCCTATTTAAAATTGCAAGCACTTACTACCTACTATATTACTCACCTATTTCTTTTTATTTTTTCTTTCTTTTTTTTCTTTTTTTTTTTTTTTTTTTGAGACAGATTCTCACTCCGTCACCCTGGGTAGAGTGCCCTGGCATCACAGCTCACAGCAATCTCTAACTCCTAGCCTCCAGTGATCCTCCTGTCTCAGACTACTGAGTAGCTGGGACTACAGGCACCTGCCACAACTCCTGGCTAGTTTTTCTATTTTTAATAGAGATAGGGTGTCTTTCTTGCTCCAGCTGGTCTCAAACCCCTGAGCTCAGGCAATCCACCCACCTCAGCCTCCCAGAGTGCTGGGATTACAGGTGAGCCACTGAACCTGCCCCTCTTTCTATTTTTCAATGTCAATAACCATTTTCTAACACACTGTATAACCTACTGATCTATTGTGTTATTTACGGTCCTCGTCCCCACCTAGAGTCATAAGCTCTGAGGTTTTTTTAATGAGCTCACACTTAGAACCCTCAATAATATTTGTTGAATGAGTGAATGAAGCTACTGGCAAAGGGGGCGTGGGGTTCAGGGATGTACAGTCAGAGGGGCTTTCTCAGTGGACAGGGGCCTTTTCTGAGACCCTGAGGCAGAGGAACTCGGAGCTCTGAAGGGTGGAGATGACCCCAGCACCAGCAGGCCGGGCAGCAGGAGCAGGGAAGGTGCAAGGGGAAGGAAAGATTAGGCGCTTGTATGAGGAAATGGAAGTCTCAAAAGGACAGTCAGGGGTCCTCAAACTGCGGCCCACGGGCCACATGAGGCGGTGTGATAGTATTTTTTCCCATTTTGTTTTTTTACTTCAAAATAAGATATGTGCAGTGTGCATAGGAATTTGTTCTTAGTTTTTTTTTAAACTATAGTCCGGCCCGCCAACGGTGTGAACTGGCCCCCTGTTTAAAAAGTTTGAGGACCTCTGAAAAAGAGGCACATCAGATTTCAAGGTGGATGCAGCCCACACTCTCATCTCTCAAGGCTCAGCAGGAGGAACAGGGAGCTGCTTCATCCTCGTGGAGAAGCGTCCCTGTGTAAGCAAGTAACAGGGGACACAAACTACTCAGATTGGAGAAATACTTAACAGAGTTTTAAAAGACACTTAACATGTTCATGGCAGAAAAGCTTGATGGGTGTGGCTGATTTACGAGCAGCTGGATGTTAATGCAAGGTATGTCAAAGTACATGAATTTTGTAGAGTTTCCTAATTCTAGTTTATTAAAAACATAATACCAAAAAAGCAGTATCTTAGATCATTTACTGTCTCAGCTAGACATAATTGATATAGTGGCAGATAGCCAGCATTGTTGGCAGAAAGAGCTTTCGGGAGGCCAGCAAGGCCAGACCTTCGAGGACCCACGGGTAGACTCCTCCCTGCCCATCCCAATGCCTCTGCCCTCCTCTAGGAAAGAGCAGAGCAGCCCCTAGGGTAGGGGGTCCCGGGCAGGTGCTCTCCTTTATGCCCTCCTCCAGGCCCAGAAGAGAGAAGTTTGCATCTTTTAATTAAAACAGATCTTTGTCAAAATAGTGTTTGGACTCAAAGTTTATTTATTAGAGTTCCAGACTACGCCTAACATGTGCTAAGAGTCAGGAGACCGTGTGGCAGGTATTACAGGCGGGGCTCTGGGCTTGCTTCCGTCAAACAAATTAAATGCTGCACTTCTTACACTTTACAAGGCCAAATTAAACACCCATCAGAGGGAGACTCTTGTCACAGGCTGCACCTGCAGCCTCCTTGACACAAGCTAGCTTTCTCCACAAATCCCTGGCTGTCTCGCTGTAGACGTGAGGATGACCTTTCATAACCTATGCAGCCGTTTCCAAAGTTTAGGTCTTCCCTACAAGGACGTTTCTCCTTCCAACTATTCCGGAATTATAGTTAGCACACAGAAGACCTTATCTACTGCAGGCAGTTTATTCTTACAAATAAACATTGTCACAGGTGTCAGGTACCCGCCTTTCCCAGAGGTAGTTTATACTAAGTTAAATGAGACCACCATTTCAGAAGCCCCTTTTCAGATTGTTTGCAAATCAAGCTATGATACTGTGTGATCTAACATGGTCACAGATAATTCTTCTGTCACTGTAAACCTGAGTTATCCAGCACCCCCATTTAGATTATAATCTGACAAAAGCATGCCGGGTTGTGGTTTTGCCGCCTGGGTATCAACCTGGGATGTGCTTTGGTAAAGTAGTACCTTGTCTGAGTTGTTTCCTCACACACCTAGCCCTGATATTCATTCTGGAATCTTATATGCTAAAGGCTAAAAGAGACCTTGAAAGGTCACCCAGTCAAGTAATTCTCAAATGGAAGTCAACTGCACAGACGCACTAGCATTACCTTGGACACTTATTAAGAACACAATTTTCCAAACCTCATCCCAGACCTATTGAAACAGAAGATCTGGTTGTGAGATCTAGGGACCCCCATTGAGAATTAGTTCCTCAGGCCAGGCGTGGTGGCTCACACCTGTAATCCCAGCACTCTGGGAAGCCAAGGCGAGTGGATTGCTTGAGCTCAGGAGTCCCAGACAAGCCTAAAGAAGACTGTGATTCTGTCTCTACTAAAAACAGAAAAACTAGCCAGGTGTGGTGGTGGGCGTCTGTAGTCCCAGCTACTCAGAAGCCTGAGGCAAAAGAATCACTTAATCCCAAGAATTTGGGGTTGCTGTGAGCTACGATGATGCCACAGCACTCTACCCCGGGTGACAGAGTGAGACTCTGTCTAAAAAAAATAGAAGAAGTTCCTCAAGTGAATTTGACCCCTCACCACCGTATTTGGAAACTACTGAATTCTATTCTCCCTCTTGGGAACCAATCAAGGCATAAACCCTCCCAGTGTGTGAGCCCACATACAGAGACACAGGAGACCTCCCCTTTTTATAAGTATTTAGGAACAGAGAAAGGCCTCAAGTTGTAGGCATCCATTTCACATCTTCCTTCTATTATCTGGATTAGGTGGGGCATTGCATTGCAAGGAAGAGTAATTCAACGTTCAAGTCAGTATCCAGACTCCAAATCTAGTAGAGGGATGTGGCATCAGGAGATTCCAGGTGATATGATCATCAGTACCAGGCATCTTAGAGTAGGGAGTGAGCACGTGGCTTCTCTGATCAGGCACAAGCCCCAGGCCATCCGAGGAGGAGGCCAAACCTCCAAGGATGGAGCCTAGCTCAGGTAATCACAGTACCGGCTGGCTCTCTCACAGGGCCAGCATGTGTGAGGCACTAGTCCACTCACTCTCTGTGCATTAAATCATTTAATCCTGACATGGCCCGTTTCCATAGGCACTATGGTGAAGCCCTTTTACAAATGAAGAAACCAAAGCACAAGTAATTTTCCCAAGGTCACACAGCTAGAAATAGCTGAGCTGTGGTTCAGACGCAGTCAGGGTGGCTCTAGAATGCACACTTTTTTTTTTTGTTTTTGTTTTTTTGTTTTTGTTTTTTTTTTTGAGGCAGTCTCACTTTGTCACCCTCGGTAGAGTGCCATGGCATCACAGCTCACAGCAACCTCCAACTCCTGGGTTTAGGCAGTTGTCTTGCCTCAGCCTCCTGTGTAGCTGGGACTACAGGCACCTGCCACAATGCCCGGCTATTTTTTTGCCGCAGTTTGGCCCGCGCCCTACTCACTGAGCCACAGGCGCTGCCCTATAATACACACTTTTAACCGTCAAATCATATTGCTTCCTCCGCCGGCTAATGATTAGAAAACCACTCTAGTGAGCAGGGGAAACAAAGTACTCAATAGAACAGACAGCTGGGAGCCTGGGCATACACACAAGGTCAGTCCTTGCAAGAAAACTGCATCTTGGTGAAGGCTAGAACCCTTCCAGAACAATGAATCCCTGGCCTCATACCAGCAGGACCAATTCTAGGAATTCTGCTGGAATTCCAGACCACTAACCACCAGGGATGGAGCAGGGACACCCGTGCTATCCCTACTCTAGAAGGCACAAGCTCAGAAAAAGGATAGGATGGGGCCCTGTGTTCTCAGCTC
Source organism: Loris lydekkerianus (assembly GCA_963574355.1). Lineage (NCBI taxonomy): Eukaryota > Metazoa > Chordata > Mammalia > Primates > Lorisidae > Loris > Loris lydekkerianus. The sequence continues at coordinate 33,901 of CAUYPK010099133.1, forward strand.
AGGCTGCCCTGACAGAATGGCATGGACTGGCCAGGCGCAGTGACTCATGCCTGGAATCTCAGCACGCTGGGAGGCTGAGGCAAGAGGATCCCTTGAGCTTAGGAGCGCAAGACCAGCCTGAGCAAGAACAATACCCCTGTCTCTAAAAACTAGGGGAAAAATGAGCCAAACATTGTGGCTGGCACCTGTAGTCTGACCTTCTCACAAGGCTGAGGTAGGAAGATCACTTGAACCCAGGTGTCTGAGGCTGCTGTGAGCTAGGCTGATGCCACCCCACTGCAGCCTGGGCAACAGAGAAAGACTCTTTCTCAAAAAATAAAAATAAATAAATAAAAATAAAAAACATAGAATGGATGACTTTAAAAACAGAAATTTGTCTGGGTACAATGGCTCACACCTGTAACCCCAGCACATTAGGAGGCCACAGCAGGAGGATCGCATAAGCTCAGGAGTTTGCTGCTTCAGTGAGCTGTGATCTCGTCGGTACTGCACTCCAGCCTGGGGGACAGAGCAAGACACTGTCTCTTATGAAAAAAACAATGTATTTCTTCCTGGTTCTGGAGGCAGAAAGTCTGAGCTCAGGGTAGCAGTGCAGTCAGGTTCCAGGAAGGCTCCTGGCTGTAGACAGCCTCCTTGCTGTGTCTTCACGTGGTTTTCCTTCCTGTGTGTGCATGGGGGGTGGGGAGATCACCATTCCTCTTCTTATATCGGACTAGGCTCCTGCCCTCACGGCCTCGTTTAGCCTGAATTACCCCCTAAAAGCCCTCAAATAGAGTCACACTGGAGGCTTGAGCTTCAATGTAAGGATTTTGTTGGAAAACATTTCATTCCAGAGCAGGTATTTAGATGTGATGGGCATCTAGGAATCTAGAAAGGTCAAACTCATAAGCAGAAACTTGAATGACTGTTACCAGAATCTTGATGGGAGAGGAGGAGATCTGGAAGGTGTTGGACACAAAATTTCAGTCTGGAGGAATAAGGCTGAGAGAGATATCATATAGCCCGGTACTCATTCAGCAACATATTATTGAAAATCACTAAGGGTAGACTTTACATGTTCTCGCCACAAAAAATAAGTATGTGAGGGACTGTGTCAATTAATTAATTTGATCTAGCCCGTTCATAATGTGATCCCAAAACATCATGTTCCCCATAAATACATACAACTTTTATTTGTCAATTTAAAAAAGAAAGGGAAGGGTGGCGCCTGTGGCTCAGTGAGTAGGGCGTCGGCCCCATATGCCGAGGGTGGCGGGTTCAAACCCGGCCCCTGCCGAACTGCAACAAAAAAATAGCCGGACGTTGTGGCGGGCGCCTGTAGTCCCAGCTGCTCCGGAGGCTGAGGCAGGAGGATCGCGGAAGCCCAAGAGCTGGAGGTTGCTGTGAGTCCTGTGACATCACGGCACTCTATCGAGGGTGGTAAAGTGAGACTCTGTCTCTACAAAAACAAAAAAAAACACCTCTACAATGCACAAGTCGCACTGGCTAAACTTCCAAGGGACAGGAACTCACAGGCCCTGGGGGTAATAAAGCTACATTGAGCTCCTTCTCTGCCTTTCTAGAAACAGGTTGATGTGGGAAGAGGAAAACCACTTGTGATGTGGTTCCAAAGGAGCAGGCTAAGGACACATGAGTGCAAGGTTCTAGAACTCAGATGCATTGGGGACAGGCAGATAATGAAAAGACTGAAGCAGGTGGGGTGAGACGGGACTGGAGGGACCAAGTGTCTCCCAGCAGCAGCTCCTTGGCTGCTCAGCCCACTGAGCCAGGGTTAGTGGAGACAGATCTTCATTTTGTAACAGCAAAAACCTCCAGAGTTTTATGTTACATGTCTGCCTTTAGAAAAGGTATCCCCTGGCAGGGTGCAGTGGCTCATGCTGTAATCTCAGCACTCTGGGAGGCTGAAGCAGGAGGATCGCTTGAGCTCAGGAGGTCAAGACTTGTCTGTACTGAAAATAGAAAAACTAGTGGGGTGTGGTGGTGGGCGTCTGTAGTCCCAGCTACTCAGGAGGCTGAGGCAGGAGGATCACTTGAACCCAAGACTTTAAGGTTGCTGTGAGCCATGTTGATGCCTCTACACTCTACACCTCACCAGATGAGGCTGATGTAGGTGACCCTTTTAAACAATACGAGACTCAAAAGCTAAAGACTGAGATCCAGATGCTATTAATTTCATAAGATTTTCATGGGGCCCAAAATAATGGCTGGCAAAATTCTTTGCCAACACCTAGAGTTGGGGGAGTTCTTTGCTGACGCCTGTAACTCACACAAATAACACTAGTTTCCCGTAGCCCTCCTGCCAGGGTCCTGCAAGATGTGTCCTCTGGAAACAGAGCCTCGACCCCAACACCTTCACTTCCTGGAGGTGAGCAAATCTCCCTCTTCCGTGACTATACCAGCTGCCATTAGCATTGCTAAGCTCTTTAGCCATTCTTAGATATGGTAGCCTGGATATATTTCAGTTTGTTCATGCTATTTTTAAAGTATACAATTCTATAATTTCATAAAACATTCCATTATGGTCTGTTTAACAGTTACCATGCTATTATTACATGGTAACTATGTATAATGAATAGTATAAGAAACAACTATGATTATAGTCACAAGGTCAAGCATCGAAGATCTGTTTTTTTTCTAAGCTCACTCAAAATGAAGCAGACTCTTGTGGAAAGAATCATCTGTGGAATCTCAAAAGATGGAAGTAGAAACCAAAAAGATGAATGTGTCAATTTACAATAAAGAAAACCATAATCATATAAATAAAGTGTGTGGAACTCTAAGGGCCAAACACCATCACACACTATCTCTCTGTAAGTAGAGATCAGGCTTCTCCCCGTATTAGAGATTAGAATTGTCAAAGCTTTAGTAACATACCCCAAAATGACATCATTTATACATTGCAGAACTGGTTTTGAAGCCAGGCAGCTGGAAACCCAGCCTTTGTACTCACTGCCCATGCGTCCTCAAAGCTCTTACATCTGACACCATACCCATGGATCCACTCTGGTCTTCTTTTTCTGTTTTATGCTAACCACCCTTCTCTCTTTGGACTAGCACCTTCTCTTTCTAGACATAATACCACTCATTATGCCACAAATTCCATTTGCATTTCTAGTTTCATCCCTTGGAGGTGTTTTTGCATGTATTTAATCCTATCCACTGTGTCTGGGGGTTGTTTGTTTTTATTTTGGGTGAGTTCTTTGCTGATACCTATAACTTCCTTTAATGATCAACTAAAACCGCTAAATGCTGTATTTTTCCTGTCTTCTGACATTAAGCTAGGCTTGTATACTTGGGCTATTGACTTAAAAATATATACATATAAAGAGAGCTTTGCATATATTCCTGTGAAACATGACCTTGTGATTTGGACCAATGTTCTGGCTTGTCAAGGTTATTCTAAATCTTGACTCTGTCATCTGTGGTAGGAGCTGTTTCCCAGCTTTCTGTCATCTGTAGATTTTATGAAATGAAACATCTATTCCTCATGTATGTAACTGATGGACATGTGGAACTGCAGGAAGCCACGTCCAGACAGAGTGACAGGAGAGATTAAGCAAAAACGGCACTGGACCAAGCACAGAGATGAGACTTTAGTCAATAGAACGGACCCCAGGTGCAACATCAGAAAGAGTCTCATTCTACCCATCCCCACGTATTCCCTAGGGTGCCACATGCAGCCATAGCCCCAGTGTCATTATCACTCTGTTTTTGTGAGTCTCACTCTGTTGCCCAGGTTATAGTGCTGGAGCACCAGCCAAGCTCACAGCAACCTTAGACTCCTGTGTTCAAACAATCTTCTTGCTTCAGCCTTCCAAGAAATTGGGACTATAGGTGCCCACCACAACGTCCAGCTAATTTTTCTATTTTTAGTAGAGATGGAGTCTCACTCTTGCTCAGGCTGGTCTCTCAAACTCCTGAGCTCAAGGATCCTCCCACGTCAGCCTCCCAGAGTGCTGGAATTACAGGTGTGAGCCACGGCGCCCAGCCTCGTTATCTCCACTTTTAATACACTTTTCATACTCTTCCTGACCCCCAGTAATTCTGTAAAATCCCTGTGCATATGCAGACGGGGGAGCAGAGGGTCACCGTGGAACAGAAAATGCTATCTGAGGGAAAATGATGCAGTAGACACATACCCATGCTTGATGAGAAATCTAGGAAGTGGCCAGGTGCACTGGCTCCCGCCTGTAATCTTACCACTTTGGGAGGCCGAGGTGGATGGATCACATGAGCTCAGGAGTTTGAGACCAGCCTGAACAGGAGTAAGATCCTGTCTCTACTAATAACAGAAAAACTAGCTGGACATTATGGCAAGCACCTGTAGTCCCAGCTACTCTGGAGGCTGAGGCAGGAGGATCACTTGAGTCCAAGAATTTGAGGTTACTGTGAACTATGATGATGAAAGGGCACTTTACACAGGGTGACAGAGTGAGACTCTGTCTAAAGAAAGAAAGATGTGTTTCATTTCTCATATGCAAGCATGAGTTATTATAAATTGGTTTCACAGTAGTACTGAATATATTGGATACTTTTTTTTTGGAGCACATTGCAAGTACAAGTTGGATCTATCATAAAACACAAATGTCCTAATGTTATAATTGGGTAAATGAGGTGAAAGCTATATTGATTAGTATGATGGAAGCACTCCAATTTGTACAAATAATCAACACACTGAAATTGGCATAGATGTATTTATGATCTATGTACAAAAGACGAAAGAAAGAAAGAGAGAGAGAGAGAGAAATCAAGAAAGACCAACTGACCCTGGTTAAATTTGAAGGTCAAATGTAAATTGACCAGAGAACCAGGGTTCAGGTCAGAAAGAGCCCCTATGACTAGGTTTCACACTGAAAAGATCAAAAGTTTTAAGGACTCTACCCATGACACCATCTGCAACCACGTGTGTTCTTACTAATCTCTCCCGCCTTAAAAATCTTATGGTGGTTTTTCTCTACCCCACATAGTTTGCCCCATAATATGGGCATATATATCTTCCATCCCCTGCTTTCATGAAAGAGCTCGAGGACTGGGAGTGCCCCTCACCCCCAGGCTCTCCCTATATCCTCTCACACCGTCGTGCACAGTTCTAGGCACCAGGACAGTGATGGACAAAGTCTCGATGAGTTGGATAGAGGCAAGGAATAGCAGGAGGAAATCGCCGGTGGGAAGGCGAGGGGTGATAAAATGTCACACACGGCCCCAGGGGACCTGGGGCCGGGACGCTGGGAGGTCAAGTCCATGAGAGCCAGGCTTCCATTTGTGCTGCCCCCACTTTGTCCCAAGTGACCGGAAGAGTGCTCAGTTCACCTTTTGATAAAATAAACAAATAAAATGAGTTCTACTGGGAAGAACCGCTAGGGATAGTCACCATTCGTATGTTCAGACTAACTTTCTAAGGACGGACTATTCCTTTACAGGTCTCTGTTTAGGTTCCCACGTCGGTGGGCTGGTGCTGATTTTATGCAGTTTCTGTATTCATGTCATGATACCGTGAGCTTTGGAGGGTATGCAAAATCAGGTTCACATACAAACCTGTCTTGTTAGTTGTTTTACTTTAGGCAGTCAGATGGGGTGGAAAATTGGGCCAGGTGTGGCGGCTCCCGCCTGTAATCCTAGCACTCTGGGAGGCTGAAGCAGGTTGGTACCCTGAGCTCAGGAGTTCAAAACCAGCCTAACCAACAGCAAGACCAGATTGGAACTTCCAGGTTGATGGCGAATGATTTACTGAGGACTTTGGAGAGTGTGCTGCAATCTCTCGGTGATATCTGTTAGCCACAGTGAAGAGTATTGTGAATGGAACTCAGAAAGGCTACAAATGCCATCCTTGATAGCTTATCACCCATATGTGGGTTTCAGAAAAACTTTTTGGCACTGTTTAAATGTTCGACATCATTCTTCACTTCATAAACTATACACATGTGACTTCACCCTTTTCTTTAAACTTTTTATTATGAAATGAACCATGTATCCCTAAAACATATTATTAAACAAAAATATATAAGATATACAGACAAAAATTTGCAGTTCAGACAATTTGTCTGATACCACCACCAGCTCAGGAAATAGAACATGATCCAAATCTTAGAAACCCTCCCTTTGGTTCCCTCCCAAACACTATTTACCATTATTCTGACTTTTATGAATAACATGTCCTTGCTTTCCTTTATAGTTTTTTTGTTTTGTTTTGTTTTGTAGAGACAGGGTCTCACTTTACCGCCCTCGGTAGAGTGCCATGACATCACACAACTCACAGCAACCTCCAGCTCTTGGGCTTCCGTGATTCTCCTGCCTCAGCCTCCCAAGCAGCTGGGACTACAGGTGCCCGCCACAGCGCCCAGCTATTTTTTGGTTGCAGTTCGGCTGGGGCTGGGTTTGAACCCGCCACCCTCGGCATATGGGGCCGGCGCCCTACTCACTGAGCCACAGGCGCCACCCTCCTTTATAGTTTTATCAGCTACATATATATCCCTAAGCATCATAGTTTTGGTTTTTGCCTTGGGTTTTTTTTCTTTTTTCCATACTTTATGTAAATTGAGGGAGGCACCTGTGGCTCAAAGGAGTAGGGCACCGGCCCCATATACCGGAGGTGGTGGATTCAAACCCAGCCCCGGCCAAAATAAATAAATAAATAAATTGAATTACAGTAGAACCGCCATAGCTGACCACCTCCTTAACTTGACCTAATGTTCCCAGACAGAACATGCATCACATGTGTGTATCAGCACAGTAGGCCTATGTTGCCCACCTGCCTATGTTAACTGGTTTGTTATAGTTCCTTAGGCAGTCAACTTGCAGAGGGTCTGCTGTACTCTGCACTCTTCTGAATTTGGCTTCTTTCGATCCATATTGTGTCTGTAAGATCAATCCATTCTGTTGCAAATAGGCGTAACATTTTCCCCCATTGTGAAGTATTACCAAGTATGAAGATATGACCATTTCGCTATCCACCTCACAGGTGATGGATATTTGGATTGCTGCCAATTTTTAACTACTTTGGATAATGTTGCTGTGAACTTTCTTATACACTTTTCTGGAAGCACATATTTCTGTTGGATCTATACCTGGAGAATAATTTCTGGGACATAAGATATTCTTGGGTTCAGGATTACTACACTGTGCCAAACTGTTTTCCATAACATTTGCATCAATTTCACCTGTACCTGCTCTGTACAAGAATGTCAATTGCCCCATATTCACACCTACAGTCCGTGGTCCAGTCCACGGATTTCAGCCCTTCCGGCACGTGTCTGATATTTTATGATGCTTCTAATTTCCGTTTCCTCATGATTAATGGGCATCTTTTACATATTTTTACCCACTTGAGTGTCCTCTGTGAAGGGACTGTTCAAGTATCTTACCCATCCACAGACCTGTCATTTTTTTTTTTTTAATGATAAGTTATTTCTATCTACTATAGACATAAGCTTTTATCAGTTGCATCTTTTACAAATGCAGCCTCCGGTATGGTGCCGTCAAAAGAAAAAAAGCTCTTAATTTTATGTAATTCATTATATCAATGCTTTTCTTTAAATTTTGTGCTTTATTTTGTCCATTTTGACAAAAAAAAACTCTGATCCTGTTATGGCCTAGAAGCTTCATTATTTATCTTTCATTTTAGCTCTATAGCCATCTGAAATGAATGAATTTGTTTGTTTTTGGTGTGGTATGAGGCTGTAAGTCATTTCATTTTGTCCCCCATAGGATAGCCAACTGACTCAGTTTGGTAAAACACTGGTCTTTTTTAAATCAAGTGTCTGTATATGTGGAGGTCTCCTTCTGGGACCCCTATTTTATCCTTTCTTTTTTTTTTTATTGTTAAATCATAGCTGTGTACATTAGTGCAATCAAGGGGTACAATGTGTTGCTTTCATATACAATCTGAAATAGTCTCACCAAACTGTTCAACGTAGCCTTCATGGCATTTTTTTAGTTATTGTATGTAGACATTTGTTTTCTGCATTTAGTAAGTTTCGCCTGTACCCATTCTAAGATGCACCGTAGGTGTGGCCCCACCCATAACCCTCCCTCCACCAAAACCTCCCCCCTCCCTTCCCCTTCCTTGGCCCTTTCCTCATAGTCTTGTGCTATAGTTGGGTTATAGCCTTCATGTGAAAGCTATAATCCTAATCTCTCTGCAGTCTTCACACCCGGTGGTGAAAATCCTCCAGTTTTCTTCTTCATCAAGCGTCTCAGCCATTTGCATTAACATCTCCATCTAGAATAATCTTTCCAAGTTCCATTTTTCAATTTCTATTGAGGTTTTCATAAAGAATATATTAAATCTATAGATCATTTTGGAGAGAAATAAATATCTGTAATATTGTATTATCCAAATATGAACATGGTGTATATGGCATATGCCTCCTTTAGCCTTTTCTTTAAAAAAAAAAAAAAAAAAAAGTATTGTTTTTGTCACATGGGCTAGAGTACAATGGTGTCTCAGCCTAGCTCTCAGTAACCTCCAACTCCTGGGTTCATCCTGCCTCAGTCACCAGAGTAGCTGAGACTATAGGTGTGCAACACCACGTGTGGTTAATTTTTTCTATTTTTGGCAGAGACAAGGTCTTGTTTTGCTCAGGCTGGTCAGGCCACTCTCGAATTCTTGACTTCCAGTCATCTCCTGCCTCAGCCTCCCCAGAGCTCTAGGATTACAGGCGTGAGCCACTGTGCCCAACAATATTTAGGCATTTTTTTAACATAATAATGTGTTCTTACACATGTGTTTTCTGAGATTTATTTCCAGGTATTTGAAAGTTTTGATGTTATTAAAAAGAGCATTATTTTTTGGGACAGAGTCTCACTTTGTCACCCTCAGTAGAGTGCTGTGGCGTCACAGCTCACTGCAACTTCAAACTCTTGGGCCTAAGTGCGTCTCTTGCCTCAGCCTCCCTGGTAGCAGGGACTACAGCCACCTATCACAATGCCTGGCTATTTTTTTGTTGTAGTTGTCATTGTTGTTTAGTAGGCCTAGGCTGGGTTTGAACCTGCCAGCCCTGGTGTATGTGACCAATGCCCTAACCACCGAGCTACAGGTACTGAGCCTAAAAATAACTTTTTTTTTTTTTTTTTTTTTAGTAGAGACAGAGTTTTACTTTATTGCCCACAGTAGAGTGCCATGGCGTCACACAGCTCACAGCAACTCCAGCTCCTGGGCTTAGGTGATTCCCTCGCCTCAGCCTCCCGAATAGCTGGGACTACAGGCGCCTGCCACAACTACTGGCTATTTTTGTTGTTGTTGTTGTTGTTGCAGTTTGGTGAGGGCTGGGTTTGAATCCACCACCCTCGTTAGATAGGGCCGGCGCCCTGCCCACTGAGCCACAGGCACCGCCCTAAAAAGAACATTTTTTAAATTGTATTTTATTATTTTAGTCTGGAATACAGAAATGCAATGCCAAACTCACTTATTAATTTTAATAATTCATATGTATTTTGAATTCTGTACATACCCAATCATATCATACACAAACCATGAGAATTTGTTTTTTCCCTCCTAATCCTCACAGTTGTACACTGCATGGCAACATGTTGGTGAACAATAGACTGCATATGCGGTAGTAGTTCCTTAAGACTGTAACAGAGCTGAAGAATTCCTGTTGCCTAGTAAGTTCATAGCTGCCCTTGTGTAACAGCACAAGGCATCACCTTTTCCACCAGTAGATACACACAGATGCTTCCCGTTATGTTAAAATTGTCTACAGTATTCAGTGCAGTAACATGCAGTGTAGTTTTGTAACCTAAGAACAATAAGCTATGGCATATATTCTAGGTGTTGTACACCTACCATCCAAGTTTACATAAGTATACTCTATGTTTGCACAATGACAGAACTGCCTAATGATGCATCTCTCACTTTGTTAAGCAGAACGTAACTGTACATTCTATTTCTTTTGTTGCCTTGTTACATACACTAGCTAGGATCAGTACAATAATATTGAATAGAAGTAGTGAAAGAAGGCACCCTTATGTTGTTAAATCTTTTTAACAATATACCATTAAGTACGGGGTTTGCCGTTCATTTTTTCAACTACTCTGAAAAATTTCTTTCTATTGCCGGTTTGCTAGGAATTTTTTATTAAAAAATGAATGTTGAATTTTATCATTTTATGCATGTATTTAGGCAGTATATAATTTGTCTCATTTATTCATTGTTTGTTAAGTTTTGAATATCAAACCAACCTTGAATTCCTGTAATAAACCCAAACTAGTCAAGACTTATTATCCTTTTATATATTGCTGAATTTTCTTTTTTTTTTTCCTTTTATTAAGTCATATACACATAGATCATGAATACAGTTATGCATTTGAGGGGTACAATGTGTTGATTTTTTATACCATTTGGAGTGCTTACATCAAACTTACTCATATAGCTTCCACTTCATTTCCTTAATTACTATGTTAAGACATTTATGTTCTATACTTGATAGATTTGACTTGTGCCCTTACAATATGCTCCATCGGGGTGGTCCCACCATTTACCATCCCTCTATCTATTACTGAATTTTCTTTGCCAATATCCTATTTAGAGTTTTTACATCTATGTTCATAAGAGAGATTGATTTACAATTTTCTTTTTTAAACTGTCTTTACCAAGTTTGGGTATTAAGGTTATGCCGGCCTTATAAATCAAACAGGATAATAGTCTCCTTTTCTTCTCTTCTCTGGAAGAACGTTTCAGAAGATTGGCATTATTTCTTTTTTAAGTGATAGGTAGAATTTGCTGAGAAAAATATTTAAGTCTACATTTTCTTTATTAAAAGGTTTTCAGTTATGGATTCAAATTTTTTTTTTTTTTTTTTTTTTTTTGAGACAGAGTCTCACTTTGTCACCCCTGGTAGAGTGCCGTGACATCACAGCTCACAGCAACCTCAAACTCTTGTGCTTAAGCGATTCTCTTGCCTCAGCCTCCCAGCTAGCTGGGACTACAGGCACCCGACACAACACCCGGTTATTTTTTTATTGTAGTTGCCTTTGTCGTTTGGCAGGCCCGGGTTGGGTTCAAACCTGTCAGCCGTGGTGTATGTGGCTGGAGCCCTATCCACTAAGCTATAAATGCCTGAGCCTATGGATTCAATTTTTCTAATAATTATCAAACCAAACATTTTCTTTTTCTATTATTACCCATTTTGAAAAGTCATATTTTTCAGAGGATTCATCTACTTCATCTAAATTTTCAAATGTATTTGTGTTGTTAGTCATACTGTTCTTTTATTTATTTATTTATTTTAATTTCTTCTTTTTTGCAGTTATTGGCTGGGGCTGGGTTTGAACTCACCACCTCTGGCATATGGGGCCAGCACCCTACTCCTTTGAGCCCTTTTATTATTTTTTTTAGTCTTTGTTTTTTGAGACAGAGTATCACTTTGTCTCCCTCAGTAGAGTACTATAGCATCATAGCTTATACCAACCTCAAACTCTTGGGCTCAAGAGGCCCTTTTGCCTCAGCCTCCCTGGTAGCTGGGGTTACAGGTGCCAACCACAATGCCCAGCTATTTTTAGAGAGGGTCTTGCTCTTGCTCTTGCTCAAGCTGGTCTTGAACTTCGGAGCTCAGGCAATACACACATCTTGGCCTCCAAGAGTGCTTTCTTCTTTTATTTTTCTTTCTTTTTTTTTCTTTCTTTCTTTTTTTTTCTTTTTTTTTTTTTTTTTTTTTTTTTTTGTTGTTGTTGTAGTTTGGCCGGGGCCAGGTTTGAACCCACCACCCTCGATATATGGGGCCAGTGCCCTTCCCACTGAGCCACAGGCATGACCCAACTTTCTTCTTTTCTAAGATAAGCATTTGAAGCTACAGATTTTCCTCTCAGCATGGCTCTAACCATACCAGTTTTGATACCCATTTTTACTATTTTTAGTTTAAATTATTTTCTGAATTCAATTTTAATTTCTTCTTCGAACTGTGGAATTATGGAACTATATTTATTAAAATATTTATTTCCCATTGTCTTTTGGGGTATTAATTTGTAGCTTAACTGCCAAGAGGGAAATTTTTGAAAACTTTTAGCGACTTTCTTTACATCTAGTGAGTTGTGCTTATGCCTGGAAAAAATGTTTATTTTGCTATTATTAGGTGCTTTATTCTGTGTGGGGCTGTCGTTTCAAATGTGATTATAATGTTGCTCAAATCCTCTACATTCTTACTGAATTATAGCCTGCAGATTCTATTAGATACTGAGAGTGATTATTAACATTTCCCATCATTACTATGAATTAGTCCATTTCACTTGTCAGTTTTTTCGACTCTTGCTTTATATATTTTTGCACTACATTATTAAGTATATACAACTTCCTATGAATTAAATCTTTTTTCAGTGCAAAGTGTCTATCTTCATCTCTAGTAATACCTTCCAAAGGGTGTGGCTGTAACAGCTACGTTTTGGCTAGTATTTGTATGAGGTGCATTCTTCCTCTCTTTCAGTTTTTCTGTATTTTTATGCCTTAGGTTTGTCTCTGATAAACATAGTCTACATAGTAATTTTGCAGTTTGTCTCATCACTCCTGTATGTGGAGTCCCCACGGGACTCTTTCCACTCCCCGCTGGTTTTCCCAGTTCTCATTCCTGTTATTTTGCCTCCTCATATGCCTAGTTATTTCTTATTATGCTATAGTCTTTGTATTTGAAAATTTGGTCACAGAATTAACTTGAGGTCTAAGATGATGTTACCTTCCCCAGAGAGGAGTCCATTCGTCTCTGCGCTCCAGCCATAATCACTTCAATCCAATTTATAAGTGATTCAAAACTGATCTTCGCCCCTGTGAGGCCTCTCTATTTCTGGTTTACCCTTATTCCCATGCTGCAGACCTTCCCAGGGTCATACCTCAGGGTTCTCAAGCTGGGAAGGTCGTGATCTCTGATGTCTGTCTTCCAACATTACCATTCTGCCTCCCTCTGTGGTACTGGAAAATACTCCTACTAGAAAAGTAGATCCAAATGCTGACCTTACATCCTGGGCTTTGCCCTCCTGCAGACGCTGGCCAGGTAATTCTTCACTTCTTTACTAGTTCTCCAGGGCCTTAAAGCAGACGTTTTTATATATATATTTATATATTTTTTTAATTAAATCATAGCTGTGTACATTGATATGATCATGGGGCATCATAGACCATCTGACACATTTTCATCCCAATATTCAACATAGCCTTCCTGGCATTTTCCCAGTCACCGTGGCATGACATTTACATTTCACATTTGCTGTTTCACCCTTACCCTTGTAAGATGCCCCGTAGGAAAGCAGACATTTTTGTATTTTCATCAGCTTCTCTCTTTGTTCTCCGCAGGCTGGGGGGGTCCAAATTCCTTGCCCACCATTACTAGACAGTTTGTTTTTTAATATGCAGTCAACTCGTGTGGGAATACATTCTGAGAAATGCATCTGTAGGCAGTCTTGTCATTGTGCAAACATCACAGGGTGTATTTACACAAACCTATGGTACAGCCTACTACACACCTGAGCTATTTTGCTATAGCCAACAGCTCCCAGGCTATAAACTTGTACAGCATGTTACTGAATACGTTAATCAATTGTAACACAATGCTAATTATTTGTGTCTCTAAACATAGCAAAGGTAATGGCACATTCGGAGAGTTATGTAGTCACAAGGCAATAGAAAGTTTTCAACTTTGTTATAATCTGTAATCAATAGAGTATATAAAATATTATATAATGTCACACATGTCATGTGATTGGAAATAATAATTTGCTATTCTCCTATTACATTTTCTGATTATGACTACTTTCGTACTGGGAAAGTTATATATTCACACTTTTAAAATTTTAGAAAATACAGGTGCATATAGTCCCTGCTACTCAGGAGGCGAGAGGATCACGTGAGCTATGACACCACAGCACTCAACCCAGAGCAACAGAGTGTGACTCTGCCTCAAAAAATAAATAAAGATAGCCCGGCGTTGTGGCTGACACCTGTAGTCCCAGCTACTCGGGAGGCTGAGGCAAGAGAATTGCCCAAGCCCATGAGTTGGAGGTTGCTGTGAGCTGTGACACCACAGAACTCTACCAAGGGTGACAAAATGAGACTCTGTCTCTAAAAATAAGTAAATAAATAAACAAATAATAAAAATTTAGAAAATATAAACATATAAAGAAAATAATAAAGATCACTTGTAATTTCACCATTCTAGAATGTATTTCTACTTATTTTTCTATGCATATATACAAACATTTTTCATAAAAATGAGATTATACTGTACTTATCATTTATGATACAATTTATTCATTTAATATATAAGAATAGCTGCATGGGGTGGCGCCTGTGGCTCAGAGGTGTAGGGCGTCAGCCCCATATTCCAGAGGTGGCGGGTTCAAACCCAGCCCCTGCCAGAAACTACAAAAAAATAAAATAAATAAAATAAAAAAAAAAAAAGAATAGCTGCATGACATTCTAATGTATGTATATACCATAATTCACTTTTTATTTACATATACACGCGTTTATTCGGTTTCCACTTTTGCCTTCACAGAATTAAAAAGGTTTAAAATTTAATAACAGTAACAATGTTTAAGATAAGGACTAAAAACAAACACCTCGTAAAGAATAAACGACAATAAATACATTCAGAAAAGAAATCAGATGATTGCTGCATCGAAATATTAAGCAATAATAATAATAATGCAAAGAAAGTAACATTCACATTGTCAGATAAGAGTATGTCTATTATAGAATGCTTTGACTCTGAGGTTCAGTATGGAGTCATCAGTTAATTTCTTATTTTTTTTTCCATAATTTACTTTTTTATTTTTATTTTTTGAGACAGAGTCTCACTCTGTTGCCCTAGATAGAGTGTCATGGCATCACAGCTCACAGACATTTTTTTCCAATTATTAATCATTATAAAACCACTTTCAAAAATTTTATTTTGCCAAATATTTAAAGTTTATGATTATTTCCTTATAATGAATTCCTAATGGTGGAATTTCTGCTCAGAAGATAGAAAGCATTATATCATATTTGCCTGTTGCCAAATTGTCCTCCCAAAGAGTACTATCAATCCTCTCTTCTCCCAGCAGTGTTTTGAGAGTGACACCCTTCACTTTCTAAAGTCAGATTAGAGCTTCTGAGCAATTAGCCCATACCAACATAAATAAGATTTAACATTTTAAAACAATTTTAAAAGCATTCTAAAAATACTCTCTCCTGTTTGTGCCATGATTGTGATTTTGAGTTCTTGGTCTTGAACAGGAAAATAAGCCACCAGCTTGGAGCAGAGGGATTTAGGAATTTAAGTGATTGGAGACCACTCCTGTCCTCTCTTGGGGGTCTACATAAAAGTTGGCTTATCCAGGACTGCCAGACATGATGGCCAACTTCCAGGTCAAAGTCAAGCTCCTCTTTCTGGTAGCGGGTGGGGGGCAACATACTCTCTAACAAAAAGCAGATAAAGTAAATGAGTAGCAGACTTCTTTTTCCAGTGCAAATGATCCAGAAATTAATACCCGAGCAGTACTCTAAAGTAGAAAAACTTTGGTTTGAATTCCCAAACCAAACCTTCAAAGTCCAGATGCCTGAACAGGGTCTTCTGAAATCTGACGGGGTCTGCCCCTTCTGCCTAGACTTCCTCCTCCCACACCTTAGACGGTAACAGCCCGTAACACTGACCTCCCCTCAATTCCCAGAGAGACATGCTTTTTTCTTCTCCCCTTACCATGGAAACACATGTCCTTGGCATGGAATGCCCGTCTTCTACCGTTCACTACCAACTCCAACTTATCCTTCACAATGCAGCTCAGGGGTCACCTCTGCTAGGAAATTTCCCCTGACACAGTTACAGGAGTAACTCTTGTCTTACCACACTTGTTGTTAATCTCTGGGATGGCACCTGATCCTCTACACTGCCCTGGACTTGTCATTCACTACACAAAGAACTCAGGATATCAGAGACTATTTCATATTTCTCCTTATACACTGAACACTGTCCCTGAAAAATTACAGGTACCAGGAAAATTTTTATTACAGTAAGTCTTTTCTTCCCCTATAGATATTCTTTCATGCATTTTCACAAATCTAGGACCTTAATTTTATTTTAAAAATGCAACCTAGAAATCTGGTTCCCATTAAGTAATAGTTGGATATAGTTGTATAAGGTTATAGAATCCTAAAACCAAGAAGGGTAGGGCACAGTGCCTCATGCCTGTACTCCCAGCACTCTGAGAGGCCGAGGCAGGTGGATTGCTTGAGCTCACAAGTTCAAGACCAGTCTGAGCAAGAGCGAGACTCCATCTCTTAAAATAAAAAAGAACGGCAGCACCTGTGGCTCAGTGGGTACGGCGCTGGCCCCATATACCAAGGGTGGCAGGTTCAAACCCGGCCCTGGCCGAATTGCAACAACAACAACAACAAAGAAAATAGCCGGGCATTATGGCAGGCGCCTGTAGTCCCAGCTACTGGGGAGGCTGAGTCAAGAGTATCATCTAAGCCCAGGAGTTGGAGGTTGCTGTGAGCTGTGTGATGCCATGGCACTCTACAGAGGGCGATCAAGTAAGACTCTGTCCCAAAAAAACAAAAAAAATGCCACAGTGAATACAAAAAAGACTTGTGATACTTTAATAATTAGACTTTCTACC
>CAUYPK010099134.1:0-19484 GCA_963574355.1 Loris lydekkerianus
TTATTTTACTTAGTTTATTGTGTGTATTTTTTTTAATAAAATTTTAAATATAATTTTAATTATTTATTTTTTTTTTTTTTTTTTTTTTTTTGCAGTTTTTGGCCAGGGCTGGGTTTGAACCCGCCACCTGCAGCATATGGGGCCGATGCCCTGCCTCTTAGCACCACAGACGCTGCCCCTCCTCTTCTTTTCCTTCATGCACTATAAAGTTTGGTTATTGGACTGAGAACTTTTTTCTTTTTTAATGGAAGTATTTACAACTATAAATTTCTCTCTTAGGGCTGCCTTTGCTGCATCTCAAAAGTTTGGTATACGGTGTTACTGTTTTCATGTGTCTCAGATATTTTCTAACTTCCCTGGTGATTTTTTTTTTTTCTTTTTGAGACAGATTACTGTATCGCCCCAGGCTCGATGCCCTGGTGTTAGTCCAGCTCATAGCAACCACAAGCTCCTGGGCCCAGGCCGGATGCGGTGGCTCTGGGAGGCCAGGTGGGTGGATTGCCAGTTGAACTCAAGAGTTTGAGGTTGCTGCGAGCTGTGACACCATGACCCTCTACTGAGGGTGACAAAGTGAGACTCTGTCTCGATAAAAAAATTAAAAAAGAAATGCTCCTGGGCCCAAGTGATCCCTCTGCCTCAGCCTCCTAAGTAGCTGGGACTACAGACACCTGTCAGAATACTTGGCTAGTTTTTTCAATTTTTAGTAGAGACAGTGTCTCTCTCTTGCTCAGGCTGGTCTTGAACTCCCTGCAGTCAAGCAGTGCACCCACCTCAGCCTCCTAGAGGCTGTTTTCAAGGCATTGCACCTGGCCTTTGACTCATAAGATTGTTTAAGCTTTTCTTTAACTTCCACATACTTTATTTTTCTTTTTAAAACAGAGTCACACTATGTCGCCCTGGGTAGAGTGTCGTGGTGTCACAGCTCCCAGCAACCTGCGGCTCTTGGACTTCAGCAATTCTCTTGCCTCAGCCTCCCAAGTAGCTGGGAGGCACCCACCAAAATGCCTGGCTATTTTTTGGTTGCAGTTGTCATTGTTGCTTGGCAGGCCCAGGCCGGGCTTGAACCCACCAGCTTTGGTGTATGTGGCCAGTACGCTACTCACTGAGCTATAGGCACCAAGCCTACTTCACAATTTCCCAGTTTTCCTTTTGCTGCTGATTTTTACTTTCATTTCACTGTGATGGGAAAAATATACTTTGCATGATTTTAATCTTTTTTTTTTTTGTAGTTTTTGGCCAAGGCTGGGATCAAACCCACCACCTCCAGCATATGGTACCAGCACCATACCCCTTTGAGCCACAGGCGCCGCCCAGATTTTAATCTTTAAATAGATTGGGACCTGTTTTATTGTCCAACATATGGTCTCTCCTTGAGAATGCCGTAGTCCTTTTGGGTACACTGTAGTTTGGCCACAGTGGCTCTCCAAGTCCCCAAGTTAGGCTTTTCAACAAAATTCAGACTTCACAGAACAAATCCCCACATTAAAATAATTTTTTCTGGGGCAGCGCCAGTTGCTCAGGGGGTAGGGCACCAGCCACATATACCCAGGCTGGTGGGTTTGAAACCAGCCCGGACCATCTAAAAACTGCAACAACAAAAAAATAGCCTGGGTGTTGTGGTGGGTGCCTGTGGTCCCAGCTACTTGGGAGGCTGAGGCGAGAGAATTGCTTGAGCCCAAGAGTTTGAGTTTGCTATGAGCTGTGGCACCATGGCACTCTGTTCAGGGCAATAGTTTGAGACTCTGTCTCAAAAAAAGAATTTATTCTGAAGCCAGAGCAAGAACAAGACCCTGTCTCTACTGAAAAATGGAAAAAATTAGCTGGGTGTTATAGTGGGTGCCTATAGTCCCAGCTAATTAGGAGGCTGAAGCTGGAGAATCACGAGCCAGCAGTTTTGAAGTCGCTATGAGCTAGGCATAACACTGTAGCCTGGGTGACAGAGCAAGGCTCTGTCTCAAAACAAACAAAAAGATTCTCTAAAAATTGGATTTTAGAAGCTCAAAAGGCTGTATTCAAGCAAACAGGTTATAGGTTCCCCACGCTGGCAAGGCCTACCTCTTAAAAAATACCCCCCAAATTAGGTAGGCATAGTAGGTGTGCGCCTATAGTCCCAGCCACTGAGGAGGCTGAGCCAGGAGGATCACTTGAGCCCAGGAGTTTGAGGCTACTGTGAGCTATGTTGATGCCACTGTACTCTAGCCATCGTGACAAAATTAGGCTCTATCTCAAAATAAAACAAGACAAAAAGAACTAAAAACTAATGCTTACAGATCATTTACCCTGCATATGTTTTTTTTTTTTTTAGACAGAGCCTCAAGCTGTTGCCCTGGATAGAGTGCAGTGGCATCACAGCTCACAGCAACCTCAAACTCCTGGGCTCAAGCAATTCTCCTGCTTCTGCCTCTCAAGCATCTGGGACTATAGGCACCCACCACAATGCCTGGCTATTTTTTGGGTGCAGCCGTCATTATTGTTTTGGCGGGCCCGGGCTGGATTTGAACCCACCAGCTCAGGTGTTTGTGGCTGGCGCCTTAGCCACTTGAGCCACAGGTGCCAAGCCTACCCCGTAACATGGTTCAGCCATTACTTAAAGCCTGCGATGATCTCGTCGGAGCAGGACTTGCCACTCTAAGATGGGCCTGGCTGCGCTCTTTCCAACCAACGAGCGTTATGAACGATCAAACGCCGGGTGCATTCATCTGTGCCTATTCCATAAATGCACCAACTTGTCAGCTAAGCTGGCCCTTGTATGGGGCTGACTATACCATCTTTCTAAAAATGACAGGAAGTAAGGTTTTTAGATTCTGAGGGGCCACATCTGCTGGATCAGACTCTATGAAAAACTAAGGCACAAGAAGGTAAAGTGAGAACTTCAGCAAAGTGAGATTCAGGGAGGTGCCACAGAGTGACGGCCAGGCAGGAAAAATCTAACTCCCAGGTTGCTGTCCAGAAGCCCCGAAGCCCTGATGTGAATTCAGCTGCGGCTCTAGTGAAGGGATGAGGCTGCCCTCTCTGACCGGAACTGCAAGATGTGGACCCCTTCCCATCTCCTCTCAACACTCTGGACAACTGCTATTTGAGATGTGGTAGGTGTGAGGGCTCTGTCCTGACATAAAGCAGGACAGCAAACATGGTCCCATTTTATAGATGTAGAAATAGAGGTGCAGAGAGCAACCTGATGTGTTAAGTCAGGGCTCAATTACGGAAGCAGAACCAGTTGGGGATAGATGGATATAAAGAAGTAACGATATGGAGCGATTCAGTTCAAGGAACTGCCCTCTGAGATGATGGGGGCAGGACAGGCAATTCTGAAACCCACAGGGCAGGGAAGGATCAGGACAGGCAGGCAGGAGCTGGTGGGCATAGGCTGATGGCCTGCCCTGAGTGTAAATTAATACTGCCGCAACCCGCCATGGGCTATCTCTTCCCTCTTCAGCGTGGCTCTGTGAAAAATCCAGTCATTAGTCCGGGCAAAGTGGCTCATCCCTGTAACCCTAGCACTCTGGGAGGCATAGGCAGGTGGATAGCCTGAGTTCAGGAGTTTGAGACCAGCCTGAGCAAGGGCAAGACCTTATCTCTACTAAAAATAGAAAAACTAGCTAGGCATTGTGGTGGGCACCTGTGGTCTCAGCTACTCAGTAGGCTGAGGCAGGAGGATCACTTAAACCCAGGAGTCTGAGGTTGCTGTGACATCCCAGCAGTCTAGTCTGGGAGACAGGTGAGACTATCTCTCAAAAAAAGAAATAAATAAAAAGCCGGGTGCGATGGCGCATGCCTGTAATCCTAGCACTCTGGGACACCAAGGTGGGCAGATTGCCTGCGCTCACAGGTTGGAGACCAGCCTGAGCCAGAGTGAGACCTTGTCTCTAAAAATAGCTGAGCATTGTGGCAGGCACCACAATGAAACTGAAGAGTTTCATGTTGCTGTGAGCTATGATGCTAAAGCACTCTACCTAGAGCATCAAAATGAGACTGTCTCAAAAAAAAAAAAAAAAAAAAAAAAAGAAAAGAAAGATTTAATCATTAGTGCCTTTAAGTTTAATCAAAGTAAAGGATTCCAGAAGACCCAGAAACATGCAGAAAATTCATCCTTAAGATTCTACTCAGCGGCAACTATGGCTCATTGGGTAGGGCGCTGGCCCCATATACCAAGGGTGGCGGGTTTGAACCCAGCCCTGGCCAAACTGCAACAAAAAAATAGCTGGGCGTTGTGGCAGGCACCTGTAGTTCTAGTTACTCAGGAGGCTGAGGCAGGAGAATCACCTAAGCCCAGGAGTTGGAGGTTGCTGTGAGCTGTGATGTCATGCCACTCTACCCAGGGTGATGGGGGTGAGACTCTATTTCTAAGAAAAAAAAAAAAAGATTCTACTCCTCTAGAACCATTCCAGGACCCAAGTCTGTTATCAGTCTGATCCAAGCAGAGACGCAGAACCAGCAGGGTGTAAACACTCAGAGACTTATCGCGGAGAATTGACTTCAGAGAGAGTGGGAGCTGACTAGTCACATGTCAGATCTGTAGGCAGGGTGTCAGGCTGGGCTGCTGTCCACAGACAGCATTCCTACCTTGCTGTGTTCTTCAGGCCTTCTGACTGATGGAGTCAGGTCCACCCGGATTATATGGGACAATCTATCTTACTGACTCAACTAGGTCTGGGCCTTAGTCACAGCTACAGAATGCCTTCACACTATATGAAATGAGTGACTGAGTAACAGGGGGGCCATAGCCTACCCAAGTTGTCACAGCCAAAGCCCACCCCATGTGCCACAGCCATGTCATGCTGGGAGACTTGGGATCAGCTCTCACGTTTTTTTTTCCACAGGCACACAGACTCCACACTTAAGACTGGGGTGTTCCAGCTCAGCACTCGTAGCACAGTGGTTACTGTGCCAGCCACATACACCGAGGCTGGTGGGTTCAAACCTGTCCTGGGACAGCTAAACAACGACGACAACTGCAATAAAAAATAGCCAGGCGTTGTGGTGGGTGCCTACTTGGAAGGCTGAGGCAAGAGAATCACTTAAGCCCAAGAGTTTGAGGTTGCTGTGAGCTGTGACAGCACTGTACTCTACCTAGGGCGACACAGTGAGACTGTCTCAAAAAAAAAAAAAAAAAAAAAAAAAGGGCAGCCCCTATGGCTCAGTGAGTAGAGCGCCAGCCCCATACATCGCAGGTGGTGGGTTCAAACCCAGCTCCCGCCAAACTGCAACAAAAAATAGCCGGGCACTGTGGTGGGCACCTGTAGTTCCAGCTACTCGGGAGGCTGAGTCAAGAGAATCCCCTAAGCCCAAGAGCTGGAGGTTGCTGTGAGCTGTGATGCCACAGCACTCTACTAAGAGTGACAAAATGAAACTCTGTCTCAAAAAAAAAAAAAAAAAATTGAGGTAAAATTCACACATGAAATTAAACATTTTAAATTATACAAATCAGTGGCACTCAGTACATTTGCAGTGTTTATCATCTTTGTCTAGTCCCCAAACACTTCCGACACCCTTGAAGTACACCCTGTACCCCTTAAGTAGTGACTTTGCCATCCCACCAGCATTTCAAAACCAATCTGGGCAACAACGGTATCAGGAACAACTTGGATGTGTTAAACCTCCCATGTTTGCCAATCCACTGGGCACAGAGGGATCTCTCCACCCCAAGGTAGACAAGGGCAGAAGCCAGCTACTCCTTGATGATGGTCGGGGTGTAGCTGGGTTTGATAGCTTCAGCGAGCTCCCGCACATACATCTCAAACCTGCCAGTCATCTGAAAGCAAAAGACAAACGGACTTTAGAAGTTCTTATGGTATAAACATCTCTCACTCACTTGCCACTAGAGGGCAGCCATGGGACAGAAATGTGTCAGGCAGGCCGGTTACTGGATGGTTACAGAATGTAACGCTGAGAACCCCTGTGTGACCTCTAGGCACTGATTCTGGTGTTGGAGCAAAGTTCAGGGATGCCACAATGACTCACACAGCCTAGCCTCCCCGGCGGTGACCTCTGTGGCCCATCTACCCAGAAGGTGTGGTCTGTCCCTAGGCAGGAAGGAAGAGGGGTGCTCTGGCCATGCTGCAGATCCCCGGAAGAGCAGCATATGGCTCAGACAGGGGAGTGACCTGCTGAGTCACTCAGGAGGGGAGAAGGCTGAGCTCTGAGCCAGGGTCTGCTGCCTGGGCCTGGAGGTCTGTTCACTACATGGGGGATCACGTCATGGACACAGGCGCAGGTGGGGCACACCCTCTCTCCCTCTTCCCAAAAGCTTTGACATGATTTCATGTCCATCACCCCAGCTGGGAAGGCTTCTGCTTCTGAAAAGTATCTAATGAGTCTTGGCGCCTGTAGCTCAGCGCAGGGCACCAGCCACATACACCAGAGCTGACGGGTTCAAATGTAGCCCGGGTCTGCCCAACAACCACCACCAAAAAATAGCCAGGTTTTGTGGCAGGTGCCTGTAGTCCCAGCTACTTGGGAGGCTGAGGCAGGAGAATGAAGCCCAAGAGTTTGAGGTTGCTGTTAGCTGCGATGCCACAGTACTCTACTCAACTACTGAGGGTGACACAGTGTCACTCTGTCTCAAAAGAAAAAACAAAAGTTATCTAATGAGAAAACTGCTTATTGTCCCTGCTGATACTTGTTAAAAGAGCCAGCTGGCATTCTGGGCTCTGACTTCTGATTTGGATCGAAATCTGCACTCATCTGAGCTGCCCAGGAGGAGAGAAAGGCCAGGAGACTCTCATGGGCAACACCTTGTTTGTCTGGCAAGGACCCACACACTCTGGAAAACAGGGTAGCAAGGCCTAGAGCCTGTGTCTGGCCAGACTGGAAGCCCTGGAGTCCTCTAGTCACAACGGGCAGTCATTCAGTTCTAGAGATGCAACATATGCCTGTAAGATTTGCTTATAAATGGGCACCAGGTTGGTGGAGATACTGCTAGACACTTACATAGCAACTCTCAAAGCCAATGGTCCCCTTGGGGGGGGGGGGGGCGCATACCAGGAGGGCAGGCACCTACACTCCTCTCAGACTCCAGATGTCACAGGGCACTAGGTCTCAAAGTCAGCATGGGCACTTCAGAGTTGTTAAGGTGACTGAGTAAGGCGGTGGCAGAGCCAGGCCTGGACTCCATTTCTCGCTATTGTCAAGGTCTGGACTAGGGAGCCTGGCTGCAGGCAGAACCAGACATGTACATTTATCTTGTGATAAGTGCAAATGCCTGGAAAGGAAAAAGGATTACAGAAGCCAATCCACTCTATTCTCTGGACAAATGAAATTGAGATTAATTTGTTTGAAGGTGCCCAGAATCTAAATCAGATGAGAGAAGGATTTATGGCGGTCTGCTGCTTGGGCATCATTTGACCCAAGGGTTCCTCCCCAGGAGCTGGCAGAGAGGTAGAGACCTGGTCCCCCGCTCAACGCGAGGCCCTTGGGTAGCGAGCTGGCACCTCACTCTGCTACGGGCAGACCCAGCAACAATGTTCCCCAGCCTAGGGGCCAAAGCAGAGGAGCAGGACAGCAGCAGTGGACCTAGAGACTCACCTTGAAGTTCCAGATGTCATTCATCTGGCGGCAAAGGTTGAGGTTGAGTTCAGCAACCAGCAGCCCATCCTGGCTACGTGATAGCCCAGGAGTC
Source organism: Loris lydekkerianus (assembly GCA_963574355.1). Lineage (NCBI taxonomy): Eukaryota > Metazoa > Chordata > Mammalia > Primates > Lorisidae > Loris > Loris lydekkerianus. The sequence goes on from CAUYPK010099134.1 coordinate 7,619, forward strand.
CGGCTGCCATCAGGGGCTGACACGTAGCTCGAGCCATAGAAGTAGCCAAAGTCATGGTGAGCTTTAAGAGAGCAAAGTAAGGCCTTCATGAGTTTTCTTTTTTTGAGACAGAGTCTCTCTCTATTGGCCTGGGTTGAGTGCCTTGAACTTCTGAGCTCAAGCAGTCCTCTTGCTGTGGCCCTCCAGGTGTCTGGAAGCACAGGTATATACTGCCACACTTGGTGTCACAGCTCACAGCCACCTCAAACTCGTGGGCTTAAGCGACTCTTTTGTCTTAGCTACTGAGTAGCTGGGGCTACAGGCGCCCAACACAAAGCCCAGCTGATTTTTCTATTTTTAGTGGAGATGGAGTCGTCTTCTTTCTTTTTTTTTGAGACAGGGTCTCAAGCTTTCCCCCTAGGTAGAGTACTGTGGCGTCACAGCTCACAGCAACCTCAAACTCCTGGGCTTAAGCAATTCTCTTGCCTCAGCTTCCTAAGTAGCTGGGACTACAGGCATCTGCCACAATGCCCAGCTATTTTTTTTTGTTGTTGCAATTGCCATTGATGTTTTAGCTGGCCTAGGCTGGGTTTGAACCTGCCAGCTTCAGTGCATGTGGCCAGCGCCCTACCCCCTGAGCTACGGGCATTGCCTAGAGACGGAGTCTTGCTCTTGCTCTTGAACTCCTGAGCTGAAGCAATCCACCTGCTTTGGCCACGGAGTGCTAGATTTACAGGTGTAAGCTACTCTGTCACCTTATTTTTTAAAATTAATTTTTAATTTAATTTTTTTTTTTTTTTGAGACAGTGTCTCACTTTGACACCCTTGGGAGAGTGCTACGGTGTCTCAGCTCACAGCAACCTCAAACTCTTGGGCTCAAGTGATTCTCTTGCTTCAGCCTCCTCAGTACAGGTGCCTGCTACAACGCCCAGCTATTTTTAGAAACAGGGTCTTACTCTTGCTCAGGCTGGTCTTGAACCCATGAGCTCAAGCAATCCACCCACCTCAGCCTCCCAGTGCTAGAATTACAGGCGTGAGCCACTGTGCTTGGCCTTTAATTTTAATTTTTTTAAGAGACAGAGGCTTCTGTCACCCAGGCTGGAGTGTGGTGGTGCAATAAAAAGCTCACTGCAGCCTTGACCTCCTGAGCTCAAGCAGTGCTCCTGCCTTGGCCCTCCAAGTATCTGGAGGCACAGGTGTGTACTGCCACTCCTGGCTAAATTTCAAATGTTCTATCTCACGATGCTGCCTAGACTGGCCACATTTATATGCTTGCGCAGATGCACTGTGGGCTCTGCAGAGGGACAGGCACATTGAGGCACACCCAAGACAAGGCATTAGTGCCATTCTCCCCAGTGTCTGCCGAATGCCTAGGCCTATCCTCGGTCTAAAGACCCTACTCCTCAGGCCTAAAGACCCAGAAAGTTGCTTCAAAGGCCCCACCCCCCAATCTCACCACCCTCTGCCCCTGCGGAAATTCCTAAATGTCACTCTTGTGGAGGTGTTGGCCCTTTGCTCCTAGTATCAGCCACCCACAGCCACCCCTAGGGTCACGTGACTCTGGAGGGCTTCCTGTGTGGCTCTGCCCTCACTTGCCTTGCTAGCTGCATCACTGTCACCCTCTCCCTTCCTTCACACCTGGTCCCCTCACCAGTTAGGGAGGGCTAACAGCTGCCGTGCAGGGATGTAGGGCTGAGCACAGTCCTGAACACAGCAGGTGCCCAGTGGACCCTCAAGTAGGGGTATCTGGGACACTTCCAGAAAGTGTGTTCCCAGAAAAGAACTGCTTAGCCTCTTCCGGCTTCCCAGGGGATACTCTTGAGTTAGTCCAGATGTCTCCTTGCTAAGGGGGACAGCTCCTACCTCTCACATGCTTGGCCAGAGATGTGCAACCTGGGGGTGTGGGACTCCTAGCAGAGATGAGGTGGCATGTGCCCTGGGATTAAAACAAGTTGTCAAGGCTGGGCACAGTGGCTCAGGCCTGTAATCCTAGTACTCTGGGAGGCTGCAGTGGGAGGACTGCTTGAGCTCAGGATTTCAAGATAAGCCTGAGCAAGAGTGAGATCCTGTCTTTCCTAAAAACAGAAAAATTAGCCAGGTGTGGTAGTGGATGCAGCCCCAGCTACCCCAGATGCTAAAGCAAGATAATTTTTTTTTTTTGAGATAGAGTTTGACTAAGTTGCTCTCGGTAGAGTGCTGTGGTGTCACAGCTCACAGCGAGCTCCAACTTGGGCTTAAGTGACTCTCTTGCCTCAGCCTCCCAAGTAGCTGTGACTACTGGCACCCGCCACAACGCCCGGCTATTTTTTGTTGCAGTTGTCATTGTTTAGCTGGCTGGCCTGGGCCAGGTTCGAACCTGCCACCCTCGGTGTATGTGGCTGGTGCTATAACCACTGTGCTATGGGCGCTGAGCCCAGACGATCTCTTGAGCCTTGGAGTTTTAGGTTACATAGGCTATAAGCTATGATGTCACAGCACCTCTAGCCCAGCAACAGTGAGATTCTGTCTAAAAAACAAAACAAATAAAAAAAAACCCTATCCTGTAGACTCCAGGCGATCCATGCTCTGGGGACTTTGGGGTACTGGGACAGGTCAAAGGAAAGGAGGGCAGGGCGGATGACAGACCCTCCCTCTTTCAGGAAGTTCACAAAGGGCTCCCTCACGTCTTCCTGGTCCACCTTCACACCAGTTCCAAGGGAGGGACAGAGTCTGACTCGCTCCCCAAGCCCAGGATGGCCTATCCACATCCCAGTCAGACCCCCGTGCTGCAGGTGTGTAGACATGGTCTGTGGGGCAGGCCCTGTCTGGAGGAAGCAGACAGGGAGAATGAGGCCCACTCTTCAACCGCAACCACCATGGCAATTCAGAAAACATACCTTTCTTTCCGTCTCCAGACGTAAACTCATTTGGGAAGAGTTCCTGTGAAGTAAAACAGAGGTAAGGACAGCCTATAGGTGGCACTACCACTTCAGTCATTCCAGATCACTTGGCCAGACCTGGCCCAGCAAGGTGGAGTTAGCTAGCAAACAGCTACAGTGAGACGGAATGGTCTGCACTCACCAGGCAACCAAGTACTCATCGAATGTCCCCACCCAGCACCCAGCACTGGGTGGTGGGGGATTTGACAAGCAAGGTAAAGACCCACACTTTATAATCTTGAGAAAAGACAGACATTGAGCAGGCTGGTTCTCAGGGCTGTGGAAGCCATCTGAGGCTGGCCCACCTGCAGTAATAAAACCCCATCCTGCGGTCTATGAGGAGGGGGAGGGGGAGTGGGGGAGTGGGGGTCCACACACTTTTTTCAGTATCTTCTCACTACGGTGGGGTTCCCCTGGCTAATGAACACACCAACTTCCTTTATGTTGCCAGAAACCAGATCGACTTAGCATGGAAATCTTGGTTATCTCAGACTGCCCAAGATTAGAGTCTGACATCTGATTAATAAGAATAAGCAGGAGGATTATTATGTAACAAGTGCATTGTGTTTGGAAGTCCAAGTCACTCAGTGTCTGGGGTCAATGGAGAAAAATAAGAAACCGGATACTCAAAGGTGACGGGGTGAGAACCACCACATCAAAGAGCCTTTCAAAACGATTTCAGCTAAAAAACAAAAACAGGAAAAAAAAAATCAGGAGGAGGACACAACGCTATCTTTAAAAGTGACAGACCAAGCCACTTTCCCCCATTTTGGGGTCCTCAGGATTGGTGGGACACGCCCAGAGGGAACAGGCAGAAGAGGTGCAATGTGTCCCTGCCAGGGCCGCCAGGTGGTAGCTCCTCTCCTGAGTCAGACCTGGGGGACTTACCCTGCCCACGCGGTTGATAGCACAGGTGAAGCAATGGTTGGCAATGGCTGCGTTTCTGGCCTCGACAGGCCATAGGGACTCACTGTGAAAGAGAAATGACAACCAGGTTGCCACCTTCCCACTCGGTAGGCGGTCAGCCCCGAGCTGCAGCCTGACCGCTGGCTTTCCTGGGCCTGTGGGGGGACAGCCAGGGAGCCTCACTGCGCCTGAGGCTCATCCCAAACCCGAGACCAAGCAGGTCGACTTGTCCTCAGCACCTTGCCTGAGCCCAGGCAGCCTTCTGGGGAGGCCCCGCTCACGGTTTGCCGGAAGAGGGGGATAGCCCTGGATCAAGCCCTCGCTCTGAGCCTCAGTTTCCTTTTCTGAAATGTACCCAGGGGAAAACTGTGAAGACTCAATGACCATGCAGATGAAGCTCCACGTGGCAGAAGTTTCGTAACTGCTACTGCCACCTTTTTCTTCTCTTGGGAACCCATTTCTAGGCAGAACCTCTCCTAGCAAACATCAGAAGGGAGCTGAAGGTCCAGCAAGCTTGCACAAGGCCTGTGAGGGCGGAGCACGGCCCTCCGACTGCCCTACCCTCACTCTCCTACCCTGCTGTGCTGCCTTCCAAAGCAGTGTCCAAAGGGCAGAAGTCAGGTTAAGCAAACCAGCAACGTAGGTTAATGGAACGGAGGGACATTCTCTGCAACAGGGTCACCTCCTCTGAGCCTGTCCCTATTTCCCAGTGCCTTCCCATTTTCCTCTTATGAACCCCTAGACCCTAAGTAGAGACTCCCTGGTTCTCTTACAGGTGGGGGGGGGGAGTGTGCCCCACAGGCTCAATGGAGCTGGGGGCCCTCAGTCCAGCACCCACAAAGGGAGAGTATGGTTGGAGACCCTGCCCTTCTCCAGCCTGCCAACTAAGACGTTCCCTGGGACCCTTGGGCCTCGTCACTAACCATCTCTTATCTGAGAAACATCATTAAAGACTCTAGATTTACAGGGGGTAATGCCCACTTAGAAAAGCTGAGTGACGAGAGGCACCTATGGCTCAAAGGAGTAGGGCGCCGGCCCCATATGCCAGAGGTGGTGGGTTCAAATCCAGCCCCGGCCAAAAACTGCAAAAAAAAAAAAAACTCTGAGTGACTGGGAGCAAAATGCCCCCAAATCTTTCTTCCTGTCAACGTGCACCTGGTTTAAACCAGGGAGTAGGTGGAGGGGGTGGGTGCTTGTCACAAGCCTAATTCTCAGGAGGATTCACGAGTTTAGAAAAAAAAAAATTCGCAGGCTTGATTGAGGGGACTCATTTTGCTCCCCCCCCCCCCCAGCTGCTAAGCCAAGCTGACAAAACTTTTCAGAAAGGATTTTTACAGAAACACACCAGTAAAAGACATTTTCAGGGATAAAATAGACTAAATCATTTTAGGGTGATTGCCATAAAACATCTCTCTTGCAATTCTCCAGGGAAGTGTTCTGCGTAGGACTCAAACCCACAGCTGGTGATAAAATTTATGCTCTCAAAACAACCAAGGGAAAGGAAGTCGGGGTGCATGAGAGCCTAGTGTTTGCGGGAGTCGTGGACAATCTGGTGGGGGAATGGGGACGTATGCCATATTCCCAGTGCGGCATATACAAACCCCTAAAAATAATCCCAGTGGGAAGACAAAATATAGCCGGGATATGGGACTTCGGGATGAATGAGTGCACACAGCAGAGATCTCTGGCCACTCAGCCTACAAGGGACATTCCCTGGGATTGTCAGGGTGACATAATTAACCCCAAAGCATTTCCCCTTTATCGTATGCGTAGACTGGTGGGATCTGAACGAGGACGCATTATTGAGCCACAGTGTGGACATGTGTGTGTGTCTCTGATGCAGAAGGCAAAACGGTGCCAGAGAAAGGCATAGATGGGTCTGATGCTTGTGTGTAGCTGGTAGGGATCTGTACAGCATTGTGCTTCCAAACACTATCAATTCCACAAATAATCATTTATCATGTCAGGAAAGTCACCCAGAATCCTACCATCCTAATAAACCACCTGTTGCCATTTTCTCACACTCCGCGATCATCCTTGTCCATGGAAAAAAAATCTTTATGGAGCTCAGAGACACCTGGACACGTCTTTTTCTTGCTTGCAGACTTTTGCCATGATGCTGAGTTACCTCTATGACAACTTTTTTTCTTGAGACAAAGTCTCTGTTGCCCCAGGTAGACTGCAGTGGCATCATCACAAGCTCCCCGCAACCTTATCCTCCTGGGCTCAAGGGATCCTCCTGCATATCTGGGACTACAGGTGCCCGCCACAACGCCTGACTAGTCTTTTCTATTTGTAGTAGAGATGGCTCTTTTTAGTAGCTGTACAATAATCCGTGGAAATGATGGGCTGCACCGTACTCAGCTGGGACATATCCCCTGGTGCCAGCTTTTCTCCTATTATAAGTAACACTGCTGTAAATGCCTTTCCATGAGCAAGAATCAATTTTTTTTTTAGACAGAGTCTCACTATGCCACCCTGGGTAGAGCACTGTGGTGTCACAACTCACAGCAACCTCAAGTTCTTGGGCTTAAGCAATCTCTTGCCTCAGCATCCCAAGTAGCTGGGACCACAGGAGGTGCACACCTTAGCGCCTGGCTATTTTTTGTTGCAGTTGTCACTGTTGTTTGGCAGGCCCGGACTGGATTCAAACCCGCCAGCTCTGTGTATATGGCACCTTAGCCACTTGAGCTATAGGTGCTGTGCCAAGAATCAACTTTCCCTCCTCCTTTCTCTTTTCTTTTTGAGACAGAGTCTCATTCCCTCACCTAGACTAGAGTGCTGTAGGATCACCATAGCTCACAGCAACCTCAATCTTTTGGGCTCAAGTGATCCTCTTGCCTCAGCCTCCCCAGTAACTGGGACTACAGGTGCCTACCACAACAGCTAATTTTTCTATGTTTAGTAGAGACAGGGTCTTGTTCTTCCTCAGGCTGGTCTCCAACTCCTGAGCTCAAGCAATCCACCCGCCTAAGCCTCTCAGAGAGATGGGACTCTTTTCTAGCACTCTTCCTCAGGCTACAATTCCAAGAGTACCATTATCTGGCCAAAGGGCAGAGCGTTTTAGGAACTCAGGAAACATACTGCTCTCCAAATGCTGTTACAGTTTTTACTGCCAGCCTCACCACACCCTGGATAGCCAAGGGTTGGGCGATTCTTCGCTGAGGAAGGAAACATCAATCATTTTTAATAAGCCTAAGAGGCTGCTGAGGACATAAGCAGTTATGAGCAGATTACACTGGGGTGCTTCTGTTTGCCTAATTCAGGCTAATAAAAAAAAAAGGCCCGAGATAGTGGCGTCAGGGAGGGCCTCTGCACACGGGAGGCAGATGGCTGGGTCTGCAGCCACACCTTTGCCTGTCTGGTCCAAAGGCCAGTTCAGGCCCGAGTGCCCAGAGGATGTGCTTCAGGTTGCTATGTGACTCCTGCAGGGAGCTGGGATTTGCTGAATGTCTTGAACACAAGTTGGCAGAAAGGGGCTGCTCTAGTGGGCGACCCCAGGTCGTACCAGGCTGGGTGACTAAGTATCCTACCACCGACCGCCAATGGACGCTGTCACAGGTGACTACGCCACCCTGAGACTCTGAGGGAGATCAAGGCCTGGTTTTCCTCTTCTACCCATCAGCACCCCTCCTGAACACTGATCAGACCACCAGGGGAACGGACAGGGCAGAGGACCTGAGGTAACAGATTGGGGGTTACATTCTGGGCCGGGTAAGGGACTGGGCTGTAAAAACTCTGAGTAGGGAGCACTGTGCTAAAAAGAAAAGGTAAAGTAAATGTCACACTCTGACTTTAGAAGAAATCTGTCTGAAATTTAGCCGAGAGTGAGGACGAGAGAGACACTTGTGGGCTAACAGAGCTGCCTACCAGAGCTCCTCCCTCCCATGCCTTGGGGGGACACTGGCAACAAAGACCACGGAGAGTGAAAGTAGCACCTCCTGCTTCAGGAATCCCACTATGGAGGAAGTGAGTTGGGAGAAAAATATTTGCACATAAATTCCTAGAGCTCTGTTACTTGTAATGATGCAAAACTGGAAACCACCCAAATGCTCAGCTGCTGGGGAGGAGAGTGGCAGCAGAACACAGCACACAGGCTCAGCTGAGCACACCTGCTGCCCTTATTAGATGAGGCCCCAGGGGTCCTGCCTGGGAGCTTATAGGCTGCCAGCACACCCTCTTCCCTCTCTGCAGGCTCTGCCTTGACCAGGCAATTCTATCTCGATTTAGGGGTGAGGCTGTTAAGTGTTATAAAAAGAAAACACTTTGCTGGTTAGAAAGACATTTTCTTGACTGGTATCTTAGGGATCCTTTTGGCAACAACCCCCTCATTGCTCCTCCTTGTACCCAAATGTCTGCCCTCCCTGTGCAGGACACTGCCGGCTTGAGGACTAGAAACCCACCGTCTGGGGACAGGAGCTGAAGCCGGCTGGGCACCTAGCACACTCCAGGCTCTTAGGCACAGGGCTCTGTAAATCCTGACCACCGCTGGGGAGGGTGGAGGCTATTATTTTTATCTCAGTGTTCGGAATCATAGTCAAGGTTGGTGTTTCACAGTAGAGTGGCTCTTCTTAGGGACAAGGAGGGAGGGTTGTTAATTGTCATCTTGAAAATTCTTTTCACTGAAAATCTGGTCAAATATACAATGTACAGCCCCAGAGCTCAGATCTGTTAGATAACCTGGTGGCTGTGCCTGCTGCAGTTGACGAGAACCACCTCCAAGCCCTGAAGCCTGGCCTTGGGCCTGAGATGGTTGGGCCCCAGGGACCCCTGTAGACCCTGCCCTCCCAGTGACCTGAGTGCTCCGATGGTGGCCGACGGGTTGAAGATGATCTCAGCCCCGTTGATGCTGTACATGAGCCAGTTGAGAGGGTGGTGCCGCCCATAGCAAATGTTCACAGCGATCCTTCCAAACGGCGTCTGGAACACGGGGTGGCCCAGGTTCCCCTCCATGTAGTAAGTTGACTGAAAAATAACGGGGCTACACAGTCATGCCTCTGATTTATAAAATTTCCCTTTCCTTAGACTTGACAGAAAAAAAATGATCAACTAGTAGTCCACAATTAACACTCCTGAGTGTGACTCTACCTTAAGTTGCAGAATTTTGATATGTTGAAAATAACAACAACAAAAAAAAACCCCAGACAAAATAACAAGTTGACGCCAAGGGGAAATCACCATGGCTTAAGAATTTACCCACAACTGCTTTGTGAGGTGTCAAAAAAATCCCCAAAGCATCTTCCACATTATTTTCAAGATGAACTTTGGTGAGGCTAAAGGCTTAGGTTGGCCAATATCCCTGCCCAGTTAAATGTCCTTATCTAGAAGGTTAGCACTGGAAGGACACAGACCTCATCCAGAGCAGCCCCCTCTCTGCTTACAGGAGAAAACTGCACCCCTGAGTGGGCATGCGACTTGCCCAGCTGATCAAGGCCAAATCTGTGAGTGGAATCCACACCCTACAAGTCCCTTTTTCTATAAAGCACCTGGGGCATCCTGCATGGGGTTAGGACATCCTTGTAGGACACGGAGACTGAACCCTGAATTCCTACCTCGCTCATGGTGGGGTGCTGGGCTCAGGATGGAATTGAGGGAGGCTAGGGGATAAGCTAGGAGCCAGATCTGCTCCTGGAGCCTCTCACCTCCTCCTATGAATTTTCCAGGGTCAAGCAGTAACCAGGATGTGCACTAGAGCAAATCCTGCTGGGCTGAGACAAGCCAGGTGCTATCTGCAGGGAGCTAAAGATTAATCCCAGGGTAAACAGGTGAGGGGCACATCTTCCCACCACCACATGCAGCTGTTACTAAGAAATGCTGGGTTCTTCTTTCTCCCTGGGAGAACTTCCCTTAACCCTGCAGACCGTTTCTTGTTCACCTGACCAGACTGAGAGTGGGCGAGACCCCCATAATTGAGGATGGAGGTCAAAGGACTGAGGACATGGCATCCTCAGCAATTGTTTTCTTTCTTTTTATTTTTTTTAATTTTTTAGAGACAGAGTCTTACTTTGTCGCCCTTGGTACAGTGTTGTGGCGTCACACAGCTCACAGCAACCTCCAACTCTTGGGCTTAGGCGATCCTCCTGCCTCAGCCTCCCAAGTAGCTGGGACTACAGGTGCCTGCCACAATGCTGGCTATTTTTTAAAAGCAGTTTGGCTGGGGCCGGCTTTGAACCTGCCACCCTAGGTAGATGGGGCCGGCGCTCTAGCCACTGAGCCGCAGGCGCCACCCTTTAAAGTCTTTTTTTTGCAGTTTTTTGGCCAGGGCTGGGTTTGAACCCACCACCTCCGGCATATGGAGCTGGTGCCCTAGTCCTTTGAGCCAGCCCTGACAACTGTTTTAATGACAAATCAAGTTCAGATTTAATATCTCAAGCATCAGGTAGAGTTCAACTTCCCTCCTTCAAACATCTCCTCCATCTTTCCCAGACATGGATTGGCATTAACCAATCAGAATGGCCACTCTGGTCTGTACCCTGACCACGGGCACAGAAAACCCCATGTAAATATACCTGGACACACACATGCCCACTCACCATCACCTGACACATGGACCCCATGTAAGCCATAACAAGGAAGGCCCAGACTGTGGCAGCTTGGAGCTCAAAGGGGCTGCAGAAATCATTTCATGCTGAGTATTATATATTTTGGTTTTAGCTGATATAATACTTCAAGAGATTTCAGGGAGCCAAATTAGGGCATATGTATTTTACTGGCATATAATCTTTATACACAGACATATCTGACTGAATTAGAGGTGCTTGGGACTCACCGAGATCCCCACCTAAATCCCATCTGCTCATGTGATTTAGGGCAGTGTCAGGAGACCCTCTGAGCCCTACAGCCACACTGTGCTCCAGTGAGTGTCTGTGACGTGGAACACGACTCCACACAGATCCTGCTTCACCCACAGAAAGGCCCACGGAGATTATGCACAGGGTGCTGAGTGAGCCAGGCTGCTCATGTGACCGGTGGCTCACCTCGTTGAAGTCACCCACTCTGGGAATGTGGTTCTTCCTGGTCTTTCCCAGGACTGCTCCAGAATTAGAGATCACCACGGCTGTGTTCCACAAAACATCCCCATGCTCTCTGTCGCGTTCGAGGATGGGGGACACCACCACCATGTTATGCTTCTTTGCCAGCTGGAAAAAACGACGAACATAGCAGAGTCTCACTTTCAATCCAATTGTTAAAGGTTTTTTTTTTTTTTTTGAGACAAGAGAATCACTTATGTTGCCCTTGATAGAGTGCTATGGTGTCACAACTCACAGCAACCTCTAACTCTTGGGCTTAAGTGATTCTCTTGCCTCAGCCTCCCAAGTAGCTGGGACTACAGGCGCCTGCCACAACACCCAGCTATTTTTTGTTGCAGTTGTCACTGCTGTGTAGCAGGCCTGGGTCAGGCTCAAACCTACCAGCTTCGGCGTATGTGGCCAGCATTCTATTCACTGAGCTACGGGTGCCGAGCCTGTCATAGATTTTTTTAATTGAAGAAGTCAGTGATCCTACTAAATAGTTAGGCTTGGGTCAAAGCTATCACTTGCATTTGCTGCCTGGAAAAAAAAAAAAAAGAAAAAAAAAAGAAAAAAATATATACATATAAATATATAAATATATACTTATAATTATATATAATATATAATTATTATATATATATTGCAGAAGCCCCTAACCAGCCCCCATATATAATTATATATATTATTATATATAATAAATATATATATATATATTTTTTTCCAGGCAGCAAATGTAAGTGATAGCTTTGACCCAAGCCTAACTATATATCTATCTAGCTATCTATCTATATATATAGATAGATAGATAGATTTATATATATAGATAGATATATTTATATATATATATAGATATATTTACATATATATAGATCGATTTTTATATATACATATATATATATATATATATATATATATATATATTTTTTTTTTTTTTTTTTTTTTTTTTTTTTTTTTAATTTTTTGCCAGGGTGGGGTTTTGACCGGCCACGTCGGGTGTATGGGGCTGGTGTCCTATGCCTTTTATTCCAAGGGGCCGCCCAGCGGCCAGGA
>CAUYPK010099135.1:0-10924 GCA_963574355.1 Loris lydekkerianus
CAATGCTCAACTTTCTCCACACTCCTGCTCAAGGTCTCCTCAAGGCAGCTCAACTGAGTGCCAAGTCCAAGAACACCAAAACAGTTCACAGGTAAGGCCTTTCTGATTTGCAGTCTCACTGCTGCTTGTACTCACGGTTGCCGGCATGATTAGGTCGATCAAACACACGTAGCCACTTGCCAGTTTTCCACTGTTTCTGTCCTCCTCCTGGGGTTCAGAAGTCCCTTGCTGGCTCCCTGTATCCTCAAAGGGATGATCATAGGCAGATCCCACCGGCCAGAGATGCCTGGAGTCTTGTCTCCCCAGACTCGCTGTGCCCAGTTACAGGGAAGCTGTTACTCGGCCGCCATCTTTAATCCAATCTTATTCTTTTTTATTTTTAAAATAATTTACTAATATTTCCTATATACAAAAAAAAGTACAGGAGGCTAGTGCATAAAGGTTTAAATAGAAAAGTTAATACCAGTGTAGTTACAGCCCATGCTTTTTTAAATGTATAATTTATGGTGTATTAACACAGTTTTATTAAATACATAGATTGGGTACTGGTAAAGTCAGGGCTTAAGATATCTGTCACCCAAATAATGTACGTAGAGCACATTAAGAAGTTTCTCATCAGCCACTCCCCCCTCAATCCTTACCTTACTGAGTCTCCATTGTCTGTAAGTTCACTCTCTATGTCCATATGTACACATATTTGTCTTTTTGTATCTGCTTTGTTTCACTGAAAATAATGATCTCCAGTTTTATCTGTTTCGCTGCAAAAGACATGATTACTCTTTTTTATTGCTGAGTATCCTTCTATTGTGTATATACACCACATATTCTTTATCCAATCATCTGTTGATGGATGCTTAGGTTGATTCCATGTCTTTGGTGGGTGTTGTGAATAGTGCTGCAATAAACAAAGAAGCTCAGCTGATTTTAAGGAATAGAGTGTTATCAGAACCTTTAATCTCTCCCCCAGGGCTCCTTCCCATTCACATCACTGTCCTTCCACTTTCTAGCAAAAGAATCAGTATCCTGAACTTTAGAGTATTATTCATGACTTTTAAAAATACAGTTACTGCATGTCTGAATATTCCTAAATAGCTTTTATTTAGTTTGTCCATGTCTTTGTATAAGTCAATTCATTTTATTATTTTTTTTTTTTATTAAATCATAGCTGTGTATATCATGCAATCATGGGGTACAATGTGCTGGTTTTATATACAATTTGAAATATTTTCATCAAACTGGTTAACATAAGCCTTGGTGACATTTTCTTAGTTATTGTGTTGAGACATTTCTGTTCTACATTTAGTAAATTTCACATGTACCCTTGTAAAATGCACCGTAGGTGTGGTCCCACCAATTACCCTCCCAATTGATTCATTTTATAAGTAATCTCTGATTTGCTTATTTCACTTAACATTATAATTATGAAATTATCCATGTTGAAGACATTATCAATGAAAATTGAGCTTCTCGTTTTTTGTTATTTTATTTTTGCTTTCTAGAAATTCCATTAAGATATTTTTCAAATAGGCCTGGCCATTTTTTATACTCTTTTATACTTAGTCATATATTCTGAAGAAGCTTGTACTTTTCTTTAAGCACTTACAATATTTTAAATATTCTATATCCAATAATTCTAATACCTATGGTCTGTGATGATCTGATTCTGCTGTTTGCTGATTTTTGGTCCTGTTGGCTTATTTCTCTGGCAACTTTTCCTTTATTATTATGCTTATGCCTGCAAGAACTTTATGCAGGAATAAGTCTTTGAGGCTTTGGTTTAGGTAGTTTCCTTGGAATTTGTATATTTTCTTGACAGATGCTTCTGAGACCAAGGGCCATTTTAAAGCTAAATTCTTCCTTAGTGATTACATGAACAACATTGGCAGTGTTGAAAATACCATATTAGAATAAGCTTGTGCTTATAAATTCTTAGGCAGCTATCTTTTTTTCCCCCATTGAGAAACAAAGCAAAACCAGGAGATATCCCTTACTTTTCTCCCTTTATTCAAAGATTTTTGTCATCTTTTAATATTCTAACGTTTTGTCTCCTCAGAAGCCTCACTTTGAGGTTGTGTCACATTTTGGCTTTCTTGAAATTATGTGAGATGTCAGTTATGATTTCCTGTGTTGTTCAGGTTTGAGCTTTTATTCCCTGGCAGCCGCCATGCTCTCCAACTCCAAACACCACTTTACTGGAGACTAGCTTAAACCTCCAGGACTGAGCAGCATCTCCAAAGGCAGCTACTCAGTCCTGCATACAATCACCTCTCTCAGTTCATGCATTCTCTTATTTTGGCTGCTTATACTTTCCCTTATTTTTACTTCCCTAGCTATACATTATAAGAGATAAATTTAGCAAATTTTCCAGCATGTTCATGTGTATAAAAGTAGGTAGTTTTTTTTGAAATGTCTATTCCTCACACTGCCATGAAGAGAAGTCTCTCAAGAAATGTATTATTTACTTTGTCTTTTATGTAATTCCAATTTATCGCTTGCATTCTTTTCTATTCATAGTCTGCCTTTAATCAAGAATGATTGGAGGACACTTATGAAATAGACAAATATGACAAGTTAATGAGATAAGAATTACTAGATAAAATTCTAAGTAGAGAAAAGTAATTATTATAATCATCCAAATGAGTACAGTTGCTATGACTTTATGGTTCTAAAATATAGATCTAAGCTTTCTAGTTTCTAAAATAAAGAGAAAAATATGACAAATTTTAATTATAATTGAAACAGTGAATTTAGTCTTCTCAGAAAGAGAGTGGTATCTTTTCTGGTGTTAAGTTTAGCTTAAAGAAGTCTCCATATATACTTCAAGGTTGGTCTGAAGGTTGCACTGTACATAGGAAACTATAACCTAACTGCTATCTAACCCACTCTTATAACAAATAGCCAAGTTTTAGCCAGTCAAAGCTGCCTTACTTCAACCACTCACAGAAAGCCAACTGTGTAAACCATGTTCAAATAGGTGAAACACTGACCTATAACCAATCTAGCTATTTCTGTACCCAATTCTGGTTTCTGTAGGTCATTTTTATTTTTCTGCTCATAAATCTTCTATGACCACATGACAGCATCACTAAACCTATTTTGGTTTGGGAGCTGTCTGATTCTTAAATCATTCTTTGCTCAGTTAAATTCTATGAAATTTCATTTACCTTATGTGTTTTTTTGTGTGTGTGTTTGTTTTGGTTTTTGCTACTGGGGCATAAACATGGGGTAATGGTTCTGAATCCTATGTATCAGCATCACCTGGTGATATTATAAGAATACAAATTCCACATGTTTTCATTTATAAGTGGGAGCTAAATTGTGGGTATATGTGGTCATAAAGTGGCATAATGGATTTTAGAAACTTAAGAAGAGGAGAGGTTGGGGGGTGAGGAATACAAAAGCACCTATCAAGTACAATAGACACTATTCTGGTGACAGGCACACTAAGCTCTGACTTTATGCAAAAAAAACCTATAGCCACTAAATATGTTGAAATAAAAAAAAGTCATCCCCCTCCAAATTCCAGGAATCACCAATACCCACTATCTCTTGCCCAGAGAGATGCAAATTCACAACAAAGTCAGTACTCAAATGTTAGTGTTGGTAAAATATCCCTAGATGATTTTGACAATCAGTCAAGTTTGGAAACAGTGATAGAGTATCTTGAATAAGGTAATTGAACATAGTCTCAATGATCTTTGACAGCATCTGCAGCAGTGGAATTCATTATAGCTATTCTTCATTACAACCTTTCATAGAAACAAAAAGTGAATTAAGATACACATTTTTTTTTTCATAGAAGGCTAACACACAAGGGGCTAGTGTGCTGTGAGTCCAAGCACGTCACTGTCTTATGATCTAATTTGATAGGCTTCTGAATACCTCAGGTGTCACATACAAAAGATCATTTCTCTTAACTTTTGATAGGAGCCAATTAGAATCCATATCAAAAAGCAACTTTCTAAGGTAGTGATGAAGACATGGTATCTAATTCTATTTAGAAAGATAGATGTATAGGCATTAGAAATTAGACTGCTAATAAAATTAAGAAATATTCTACAATGAATATTAATGAGCTTTACATGAGACCCAATAATTTCATATTAAACACTGCCTTTGATATCCCAAAATGTGTGTTGTCAGAAAAGATGAGAACAAACATCTTATGATCCCAGGGATGAAGGTGGTAAGATTCACTGAAATGCCCACCAGAGGCATAGCAGACAAATGCTTCGCTGGGTAATTGAACTAATTACTTGGCTCTCTAAAGAAGTATTTGATCCTATCAATTCAAATGCTATAGAATATTCACTACAGATTATGATTTTTGTTCATTACAGTTAAAAATCCCTTCTCCTACATGACAGGTAAAGCATATGTATTGTTAAGAATATAACTCGGTTTAGGTAATAAGCCATGTAAGTACATTTACTTGTCCTTGTCTTGAAAAGAAAAACAAACAGGCTGTTAAGATTTGTTTGCTTATTAAAAATTATTGTCTGGTCCATTCTTGCCCACCATTATTATAATTGTGAAAGAAGAATTGCAACTAAGGATGTTTGTCTGCTATAGTTGCTGTTCACAGAAGCAAATATTAAAGGTCAATGAGTGAGTAAATAATGTTTGTTTTAAGAAATATTTCTCCTCGAGGGGAAAAGTATTGTGATTAAAGATGCTATGAGATTGAATTAATGTATTTTCTTTTAATAATGCTGATCATCTGAATAATTCTTTTGTTTTCAATTTCATTTAGTTCTGCTCTAATTTTGGTTATTTCTTTTCTTCTGCTGGGTTGGGGTTCTTCCTTTTCCAGTTCCTTGAGATGGCCCATTAGGTTGCTGACTTGCTCTCTTTCTGTTTTTGGGATGAAGGCATCTAATTCTATAAATTTCCCTGTCAGGACTAGACTACCTTTGCAGTATCACACAGGTTTTGATAGTTTGTGTCTTCATTATTGTTTTGTTCCAGAAATCTAATAATCTCCTTCTTGATCTCATCTATGACCCAGCTATCATGCAGCATAAGGTTATTTAGTTTCCATGATTTTGAGTATGAAGATTTCTGTTGCTGTTGAGTTCACCTTTTATTTGATGATGGTCTGAGAAGATACAGGGGATAATTTCTATTCATTTGAATTTGTTGAGGTTAGCCTGTGACCTAAGATATGATCAATTTTGGGAGATGATCCATGGACTGATGAGAAGAATGTGTATTCAGTTTTGTTAGGATAAAGTGTTCTATAAATGTCTGTTAAGTCCATTTTTTCAAGGGTTTTGTTTAAGTCCATTATTTATTGGTTTAGTTTCTGCTTGTAGGATCTGTCCATTACTGCCAATGGGGTGTTAAAATCTCCAGCTATTACATAGTGTGAGAAGATATCATATCATTTAGATCAGTTAGCGTTTGTTTTATATATCTAGGAGCATTCAGATAGGGTGCATAGATGTTAAATATTGAAATATCTTCATATTGTGTGTTTTCCTTGACCAATATGAAGTGTCCATCCTTGTCTTTAATTAATTTTGTGGTTTGAATCCCATTGTATCTGCATACAAGATTGCAATACCAGCTTTTCACTGCTTTCCATTTGCCTCGAATACCATTGCCCATCCCTTCACCCTGAGTCTTTTTTTATCTTTTGAGGTAAGGTGAGTTTCTTGTAGGCAACAGATATCTGGCCTGAGATTTTGAATCCAGTCAGCCAGGCTATCCCTCTTTAAAGGAGAGTTCAAACCATTCACATTAATTGAGAGAATTGATAGATGTGGCAGAATTTTGATCATTTTGTTTTTCAGAAGTCTAGAGCTTAGTTTTATGCCTCTCACCATGGTGGAAACCAGGCTTTGTTCTTTAATTTCTGGGTAGGTGTACTTTGGTGGTGTACCCTCCTGTTGCTTGTTGTGTTTTCCTGTAGAGCTGATCGAGTCATGGCAAATTTCCTCAGCATGTGATGTCAGTGAAGTATTTGATTTCTCCATCACAAATGAAACACAATTTAGCAGGGTATATGATAATGGGATGGAAATTGTTTTGTTTAAGAAGGTTGAAGGATGATGACCATCCTTTTCTGGCTTGGAAAGTTTTGACTGAAAGATCTACAATCATCCTTATACTTTCCCCTTTGTGAGTAATACTTTTCTTGTGCTTGGCTGCTTACAGAACTTTCTCCTTCATATGAACGTTGACAAAAGTAATTACAGTGTATCTAGGAGATGCTTGTTTGGACTGAGTTGTGCTGGGGTTCTGAAACTTTGAATTTCTGTGCCTATTGCAATATTTGGGAAATTCTCAGTCATAATCTCTTGGAGCAGAGAATTTGTGCCTTTGGGACCCTCCTCTTCTCCTTTAGGAATCCCTATATTCAGATGTTTGATTTCTTGGAATAGTCTGCTCTTTTTCTCCATTTTTCTTTCTCTTTGAATGCTTGAAACAGTTCAAAAGTCTTGTCTTCTTTATCTGGGATTCTTTCTTCACACTGCCCAACTCTATTACTGAGGGACTCTGCTATATCTTGAAACTTCTTAAATAACTTTTCAATTCCTTAAGCTCTTCTATATCTTTCCTCATTATGTCCATATCCTTGGTGACTTTGTCTTTGAATTCATTAATTTCTTGAGACAATTTCTGAACTGTTTTTTGGTTCTCTTGTCCCATCTTTTCCTCCATTCCAATTATCTTATTTGCCATCTATATTCTAAATTCTATTTCTGACATTTCAGCAATTTCTCTGTGGATGGAATTCTCTGTTGTATTTTCTTTGACATCCCTAGGAGGCACTGATCTGTGCTGATTTTTTGTGTTGCTGGAGTTCTTCAACTGATTCCTCCTCATGAGTATTTTCAGGTTTTTCCTCTTTATTTCTTTTTTAATATGTTAATTATACTTTTTTAGTTGAATTGATAGGTTGTCCCTGATGAATCCACTCCTTCCTCACTGTTGCAGTGCTACTGCTGCACTAGAGGCAGAGAAGTGGTGAATCCACAGCCCCAGACAGTGTTGCTGGGGAGATAAGAGTCAGTAGGCAGTACTGGCTCAGAGTTCCAATCAAAGTCATGCTGCCAGTGCTGGCTCCACCCACCAAATCGCTTATGAGGCTACCCAGCTGACAGCACTGGCCCAGATTTCAGGAGAGATGCTTATGTGCTGTACACCATCCAGCTAGCTAATGAGCACTGAGGGCTGAAGCTCTGTAGATAGTGTGTGCCCAAATATCAGACAGAGCTGCTCAAGCACTGGGCACCACTTGCCCAGTCAAGCTCAAGGGGCTGCCCTCTTTTCTTTTAATAATGGACAGTGTGACTACTACCTCATACAACTAACATGTATGATTGAACAAATATAATGTGGGTTTCTCCATGTTCATGAATGGAAGAATTCATATTGTTAAAATATTAATATTATCTAGGCCAGGCATGGTGGCTCACACTTGTAATCCTAGCACTCTGGAAGGCCAAGGTAGGTAGATTGCTTGAGCTCAGGAGATTAGACCAGCCTGAACAAGAGTGAGACCCTGTCTTTACTAAACAAAACAAAACAAAACAAAAAATAAACTAGTGAGAAGTAGTGGTACATACCTATAGTCCCAGCTACTTGGGAGGCTGAGGCAAGATGATTGCTCAAGCATAGAGTTTAAGGTTTCTGTGAGCTAGATTGAGAGCTTGCGAGCGAGTTTCTATTTAAAAAAAAAAAAAAAAAAAAAAAGTTCATACTACCCAAATTGATCTACAGATGTAATAAAATCCCCATTAAAGAAAACCAATGATCCAAAAAAAGAAAGAAAGAAAACCAATGATATTCAGCACAGAAATAGGAAAAAAACCTTTAGAATTCATATGGAACCATAAAGACCCTTAATAACCATAGCATTTTTGAGTGAGAAAACAAAGCTGAAGGCATCACAGTACTTGACTTCAGTATATAATATAAAGCTATAGAAATCAAAACAATGGGTACTGTGATAAAAGTAAACACATAGACCAATGGAACAGAGTAAAGACCTAGAAATAGATCCACATAACTACAGCCAACTGTTTTTTGACAAACATGCCAAGAGCGCATAGTGGGGAAAGGATAGTCTCTTTAGTAATAGTGCTAGGAAAATTGGATAGCCACATACAAAAGAATGAAACTAGACCCTTATCTCTCACCATATACAAAAATCAACTCAACATGTATGAAAGACTTAAATTTAAGACTTGAAATTATGAAACTGCTAGAAGAAAATAAAGGAGAAACACCTCATTGCATTAGTCCAGATAAGGATTTTTTTTTTTTTTTTATGAAACCTCAAAAGCCTGGTCAACAAAAGCAAAATTGACAAATAGAAATATACCAAACTATAATAAAAAGCTTCTGCACAGCAAAGAAAACAAAAGAGGGAAAAGACAATGCACAGAATGGGAGAAAATATTTGCAAACTGTGCATTTAATAACAGGTTATTAATATCCAGAATATGTAAGGAGCTCAAACAACTCAGTAGCAAAACCACAAATGATCCTATTTTAAAATTCTAAAAAAAGATGTCTGAACAGCCAATAGGCATATGAAAAAAATGCTAACATCACTAGTCACCAGGAATATGCAAATGAAAACCACAATAAGCTATCTCCTTATTCCAGTTAGAAAAGCTATTGTCAAAAAGACAAAAGATAATAGGCATTGGTCAGGATGTGAAGAAAGGGAATGCTTACACGCTGTTGTTGAGAATTTAAATTAGGAAATCCAATATAGAAAACAGGCTGGAAGATCCTCAAAAACAGTAAAACTGGAATTAGCCATATGATCTAGCAGTCCCCCTACTAGAGACACATACACACGCACACGCACAAATGCAATCAGTATGTTGATGAGACATCTGTACTTAATATGTTTATTGTAGCACTATTCTTAATAGCC
Organism: Loris lydekkerianus; assembly: GCA_963574355.1. NCBI lineage: Eukaryota > Metazoa > Chordata > Mammalia > Primates > Lorisidae > Loris > Loris lydekkerianus. Next base: position 8,897 of record CAUYPK010099135.1, read on the forward strand.
AAAATATGGAATCAACCTAAGTGTCCACAAATGGCTGAAATAGACCAAGAAAATGTAGCATATATACACAACAGAACATTATTCAGCCATTTAAAAAAGGATAAAATCCTGTTAGTTGCGGCAACAGGAATGTAACAGGAGGTCTTTATGTTTAGTGAAATAATCCAGAGAAAGACATACACTGCATAACCTCTTTCTAGTGTTGAATTCCAAAAAGTTGATCTCTTAAGAATAGACAGCATAGTTACCAGAGGCTGGGGGAAAGGAGACCTGAGGAGAGGTTGGTCAATGAGTACAAAGTTACACTTAGATGAGAGGAATAAGTTCAGGTTCTATTGCACAGTAAATCTCTATAGTTAATGGTAATGCATTATATATTTCAAAATAGATAGAAGAGAGGATTTTAAATGCTTTTTAACCATAAATAATAAATGTTTGAGGTGATGGATTTACTATTAATAATTACCCTGATTTGATCATTACACAATGTAAACATGTAGCAAAACATCACATTATACCCTATAAATACATAAAATTTATATCAAAACAAAATAAAAATTAAAAATATACATTTTACTATTTTTATATTCTACCTTGTTTTGTATATATTTTCAAGTGTGTTCTTTCATCCATACAGAAAAATAAAACACAAGTAGGTAGCCTTAAAGAAAACAAAAAAATTATATGAAATCTAAATTTTAAAATACTGCTCTAATTATGCTGAATGTCTTTCTATAGATTACGGATTAGAAAATCAGAACAATCTTGTGAATAAAAAAGAAGGTATTGTCAGATTGGTATTTTTCAAAGATAAATGATATGGATACTTTAAGGTATTTCAAGTAACTAATATTGTTTTTGTCTCTTTGTTTAGGAAAGTAAGTCTAAACCAACAACCTTGAAACCCATAATTCTGAATGAAATTGTAGATGCTCACAAACAAAAGATTAAGGAAGAGATTATGAAAGAGAGTGTGGCACCTATGGAACATCTCAAACTGTATGACAAGTATAGCTTTTTAGTTACCAGAAAAGCTGAGCAAGATGTTGATAACTTCCTTGCAGAAAATATTAGTTATGAGAAAATAATAGATGAAATTTGCAAATACCGAAAACTAATGGAGGAAATACAGTATACATCTAGAAAGGTAAATGACTCCAGTTTTGTAACAACTATTATCTATACTGAATGATCTTTTGCCAGTTTTATTAGTGTATATTTTTAGAACTTATGATGAGGAATTAGACTACTACTAACAGTAAGAAAAATATGTATCGAGCCTATGACATGTCCCAAGCATTGTAGTAAGTCCTGGGTATAAGGAGGTACACACAACAGACACAGTTCTTATGGTCATGTAGCTCAAACTCTAGAATTATAACTATTAATTTTTAAGTATTTTATATAATTTTCCCCTCTACCCCGAATTCCAAGAACCTAATTTTTTTTTAAACTTTGTGTTTATAAATCCTGTGGAAAATATGGTAATTACACAGATACATGGTTTCTTGTGTTTAGTAAGCTACCAGTAATTTAAAATTTTCTTCTTTTGTCCTTGTTTACATTTTCCAAATTTTCCACCATAAACATGTATTTCTTTTTGTACAGAGCAAATATAACATTTAAAACCTATGTTATCAATTTAGCAATATGGTAATTCAATTCTCCAAAGTTTTTATATCCATTATTGTCCTGAAATAGAGTTGGTTACAAGATACCATATATACTCGAGTATAAGCCGAGTTTTTTCAGCACAAAATTTGTGCCGAAAAACCGAACTCGGCTTATACTTGGGTCATACAGGTTATTTGATTCGGTGCGCACGAAAGAAGCCTGGCATAGAACTGATAGCAAAGTGAGTTCGTGATGCATGGGAAGAGATTCCAGAGGAAATGGTGCAACACGCCTTCAAGAAATGCGGCATTAGTAATGCGATGGATGGCAGTGAAGACTGCGCTTTGTATGAGACCGACAGCAGTGATGATGATATCTCTGAACTCAGTGATGATGACAATGTCTATGCTGATA